>CM059343.1:991851-1076455 GCA_030340685.1 Protosalanx chinensis | reverse complement strand
TAGGCGCTCTTTCGATGACCGTTCCTCCCAATGTAAGACTTGAGTTGTGAGCGATGCTTTACACCACATCTGAGAGAAGAACAAATAGAACAAATACATTAAATCATTATTTTATAGAAGAGATTATAATCATTATTAAATAGAAGAGATTATAATCATTATTAAATAGAAGAGATTAAATCATTATTTTATATGAGCAGCATCCAAAAACTGGTTTCATATACTGTGTATATTCTGAGTATACAATTACAATTATATTCTGTTGTAATAACTGTTTTGCACTTCTAGTTGGATGCTAACTGTATTTCGTTACCCTGTACTTGTACCTGTGTAATGACAATAAAGTTGAATCTAATCTAATTAAATTTGCTGTCTAGTCTAGTTGTTTTATTGCCTTATTTGGGGATGTGATATAATCTCAGGATTGATAATATAGACCTTGGCTGATCTGAGATCCGTTACTCACATAAATTGGCCTGGGGTTCATCTATAACCAGAACAGGTTCTAGATGACCTGAGATCAGTGGTTTACATGGACTCAGCATTGAAGCAGTTACAGATGGATATCAGGATCTGACTTGAGATCAGTCACTCACATGAGTTGGTGGCTCTACCAGTGTGGAGGCACATAGCTGTACCCAGGGGTTCCCTGGGGCCGGTAAGTTGGCACGGTAACCGGATGCCCTCCGATGTGTTGGGTGTGCTGAGGTGTGGTCAGCAGGGTGCCTAAACACACACACAAACACACACACACACACAGGAAACAGACACAGGTCAGACACAAAAATCCACACAACAACTAACAATTTTGACTCCTATACTAGTGACATCATAACGTGCATCATTACTCACCAGCAGACATGGCCATGGTGGTGCCGGCCACCATCCCCATGGCGACGGCGTTGGAGCGTGGCGCAGGGACGGGGGCGGGGTAGAGGGCGGAGGGGATGCTGTTGGGCTGGACCACCGTGGTGTGGTGGATGACATGAGGTTGAGCGGCGTACACTGGCTGTGTGTAGTACGCACCCTGGAGGGAGGGAGGGAAAGGGGGAGAGGGAGGGGAGGGAGAGGGGGAGGAGGGAGAGGGGAGGGAGGGGGAAAGGAGGGAGAGGGGGGAGGGAGGGGGAGAGGGTGGGAGAGGGATAGGAGGAGGGGGAGAGAGAGATGGAGAGGAGGAAGAATATCATTACACAAATGTTTACCCAGAAGCAGCCCTGGGGCAGGACAGAGTATGGGAGGGGGGGGCAGGACGGAGTATGGGGGGGGGGGGGGAGGCCTACCTGAGTGTAGAGGTTCTGCTGGGGATAGGCACTTCTAATGGGATACATGGCCGTGGCGTAGGGGTTTGGGGACGGGGAGTAAGGGGGGGGTGCCCCATTAGACTGGCCTGGGGGAACCTTGTAAGGAGTCCCTGCTGCGTACCCTGAGAAAGAGAGGGGGGGAGGGAGGGGGGGGAGAGGGAAGGAAGGAAGGGGGGAGAAAAAGAGAGAGAGAAAGAGAGAGAGGGAGAAGGGAGGGAGAAAGAGTTAATGATGTTCCAGCTTCATCATGTAAGTCAGCGTTCATCTCCAACACAACCTGCCATGGTAACGTGGTGACATGGTGTTCTGTGATGCTTCTCTATGTGGATGTCGTCAATATGCAGAGAAAGATTAGAAAGACACCACAGCACTTAGTGCATCACCACTGTCCTGTGAAAAGCACTGCATGGATGAAAAAAGACTGGGTATGGTTGCTATGGATCTGCTATCTATCGGACTGCGTGTCACTTCCTGCCGACAGGCCAGGGAGGCGTGTCTCTCACACACAGGTGGGTCACATGATGCGACCGAGGTCAAGATGCAGAAGTGAAGCACAGACACAGACTTCTGTCTCCACATTACTCACACACACACTCGCAGGAAGAAAAAAATCAACTGAATTGACGTGCGCTTGATTTTCTTCCCATTTGGCTCCTTAATAGACAAATTAAGAGGATGTTTTGAAGGGGGTTAAGGCAAATCAAGCTCACCCAAACATTGATATCATCTTTTTGTTTTTTACTGCAATTGATCTCCGTTATGAAGGCAGGTGTGGTTGCCGTGACAGCGAGGATGATAAAGCGCAAAAAAATAAAGAAGCCAGCATCATGCCAAGGTCCTCCTGTGATGTCACTTCCTCTTCCTGCTCAGGCATATTGACCACAGTCGACCCTCCTCTGAACCTGCTGACCTCTGTTTCCACCTGCAGCCTCTCTGTGTCTCTAGCAGTCTCCAGTGTGTGTGTGTGTGCGTGTGTGTGTGTATATGTGAAAATGGAGATTAATGCGTTGTGTGCATGATGTGCATATGTAGATGTGTGTTTATATGTAGATGTGTGTGTGTGTGTTTGTGTGTAGATGAATGTGTAGACGTTTGTGTGTGTGAGGGCATGTGTTTCATGTGTAGTACGAGTGTGTGTGTGTGTGTTGATGTGCAGTCACTGTGTGTGTGTGTTGGTGTGTAGTAGGTGTGTGTGTGTGTGTGTTGGTGTGTAGTAGGTGTGTGTGTTGATGTGCAGTCCCTGTGTGTGTGTGTGTGTTGGTGTGTAGTAGGTGTGTGTGTTGATGTGCAGTCCCTGTGTGTGTGTGTGTGTGTGTTGGTGTGTAGTAGGTGTGTGTGTTGATGTGCAGTCCCTGTGTGTGTGTGTGTGTGTGTGTGTTGGTGTGTAGTAGGTGTGTGTGTTGATGTGCAGTCCCTGTGTGTGTGTGTGTGTGTTGGTGTGTAGTAGGTGTGTGTGTTGATGTGCAGTCCCTGTGTGTGTGTGTTGGTGTGTAGTAGGTGTGTGTGTTGATGTGCAGTCCCTGTGTGTGTGTGTTGGTGTGTAGTAGGTGTGTGTGTTGATGTGCAGTCCCTGTGTGTGTGTGTGTGTTGGTGTGTAGTAGGTGTGTGTGTTGATGTGCAGTCCCTGTGTGTGTGTGTGTGTTGTGTGTAGTAGGTGTGTGTGTTGATGTGCAGTCCCTGTGTGTGTGTGTGTGTTGGTGTGTAGTAGGTAGGGTTCATATTTACTGAAAGCAGCAGATGAGGCCTGGTACTGCCTGTTCTCTGCCCCCCCGTCCATGGCCAGGTCATAGGAGCCCTCAGGGGCCCCAGCGGCTGCTGAGACCTGGGGCCAACCCTGCTTCAACAGCAGCACTGTCCCAGACACAGACATGGAGAGGTTACTCACACACACACACAGAGGTAGACACACACACACACAGAGGTACACACACACACACACACAGAGGTGCACACACTAACACACACGTAGATGTCCAGGAACAACCACGCATAGTTTAACAGCCTATAACATAGAGGAGAAAAAGCACACACACACACACACACAACAGAAAGGAACGCAAACACACACACACTCCACAGCTAACTTGCAGACCAGGTCCCTGTTCTGATTCAGATCGCCTGTTTCTCTCCTCACCTCCTTCCACCTCCAGGACCCCCACCACCCACCTCCAGGACCCCCACCACCCACATCAAGCTACCCCTACCACCCACCTCCCACCCAGTCACACCCCATCACCTCCGGGCTGTGAGGAGTCAGAGTGGATGCGACGCACTGCCTCACCTCCACCAGGTGGCAGTAGGGAGACTGATTTGTTTTGACTGCGTAGCGAGAGGGGTAATTATCCAGGCTAAAAAAAGACAAGGTACATTTCTCTAGAGAAGCATCAGGTCGACCGACACTGATGTCTGCAGATGGAGGCAGAGTTGAAAGGATCCGGACTCGATAAACGAACTCGCAGCCAAACGTGTCCTTTCTCTCAAAAGAGAGACGTCTTTCTAATGGGTATCACTGAGAAACGCACTGCACTTAGGTCTGACCAATCGTAGCCATAGTTCTATTGTTGTCACGGCAGCGTAGAGATTTTCACTGCAGTCACACGCGCACACACACACACACCAATCACATTGTGTCTTCTTATCTTTTCTTCACTGTTTTAATAGGCTTCTACTTCAGCACACACACCTCCAGCAGAGTGGTTGAATGTGAGCTGTGTGATGTTGGGAAGTGTAGCACATTAAAGCGCAGCATCACTGCAGTAGCAGAAGCTCTGTTGCAGTCTGACATGGTTATAGCTGCCTGTAAACAACCCACTTTAGGGCTCTGTGAGACTGTTATACAATTAGCTTCTCATTCTACTTTGAATGCAGTGTCCCTGAGCTGAGAGGAGAGAGGGAGGAGAGAGAGAGGGAGGAGGGAGAGAGGGACAGAGACAGAACGTCTAAGGCAAGTGAGAGACTGAGAGAAAGGTGAGAGAAAGAGAGAGAGATTGAAAGAGAGAGAGGGAAAGAGAGAAATGTGAGAGAAAGAGAGAGCGAGAGAGAGACAGAGAGAGAGATTGAAAGAGAGAGAGAAAGAGAGCGAAAGAGAGAAGAATGTGAGAGAAAGAGAGTGAGAGAGGGGGGGGGGGGGAGACTTGGACACTGCGACAGAACAGAGATAAAACAGTGGTGATAGTATTCTGATCAGATTTCCATGAGGAGTCAAATTGCTGCTGTCTGACTCCCCAGTCGCTATGAGTGAAAGCAGCTCTGCGCCAGAAAAACCCACCTGGGAACAAGACACACTAAGGAGGAGCGGAACCTTCCGGAAGAATTACTGTTGGAACCCAAGGGGGGCCTTCAGGGGGCCCAAGTAGGTCGCAGCTCTGCATACATGTGCACACTCTCATCTGTGTGTGTATGAGTGTGTGTGTGTGTCCGTGTGCGTGCAGGTGCTTGTACTGTAGAAAACCAACTTTCATCTACATGTTGAATTTGAGATCACCCGATATACCTGCCTGTGGGTGGCTGTGTGTGTGAGCGTGAGTGTGTGTCTCAGTGTGTGTGTGTTCTCCTTACCTTGGGGTAGCCTGGGTTACCAGTCTGGTAGAGGTTGGGTGTGTATGTTGGTGCAGCGGTTGGATAACCTGCAGGATAACCTGAGGAGAGAAGAGATACACTTAGAACAAGACTGTGTGTGTGTGTGAGAGTGTGTGTGTGTGTGAGAGAGTGAGTGTGTGTGTGTGTGTGTACTGTAGCCAGGTCAAACAGCCTTCTGAGCCATGCTGTGGCTGTCAGTACGCTGACGCACTAAGGAATGATCCATCGTTTCTTGCTGTCTTGGCGACGGACAGTCACACACACACACAGCCAGAACCCACACCTCACTAATTGGCCCCCATATTTATGGAACAGTGAGTGACTAATTGCAGAGAAAAGGAGAGGAAGAGAGAGAGAGAGAGGGCAGAAAGACCCAGAGAGAGAGAGAGAGGGCAGAAAGACCCAGAGAGAGAGAGAGGGCAGAAAGACCCAGAGAGAGAGAGAGAGAGAGAGGGCAGAAAGACCAGAGAGAGAGAGAGAGGGCAGAAAGACCCAGAGAGAGAGAGAGAGGGCAGAAAGACCCAGAGAGAGAGAGAGAGAGAGAGGGCAGAAAGACCCAGAGAGAGAGAGAGAGAGAGAGGGCAGAAAGACCCAGAGAGAGAGAGAGGACAAGAAAGAGAAACAAAAAGGTGGAGATGGAGAGAAGAAGGGAGAGGAAATGGGAATAAAGAGAGCGATACAGAGACAGAAAAATAGACAAAGAAATAGACAAGAGAGAGAAATAGACGGAGAGATAAAGAGAGAAATAGATGGAGAGATAAAGAGAGAGTGACATGGAGAGATGAAGAGAGAGTGACATGGAGAGATAAAGAGAGAGTGTGATAAAGAGACAGGGAGATACAGAGAGAGGGTGTGGGGGATGAGGGGGGGGGGGGATGAGGGGGGGGGGTTTCCCTTCAGTCAGCATTATCTGAGGATGACATCAGAGAAGCAGCAGTCTGTCCCCTCCAGCCTCCCCTCCTCTGTCCTCATGCCTGTCCCCGAGGGGGTCACCTCTGCTCCTGTGTGTGTGTTCAGACATGTGTGTGTGTGTGTGTTCAGACGTGTGTGTGTGTGTGTTTGGAGATGCTGTGCTCCACCATCTCGTCTCCTCTCCCGCTCTGCAGCAGCCAGAAGACGACAGCCAGCAAAGGATTGTGGGAAGAGTCATCCACGGTGCTGAGGGCACCTTTGGTATAAACTGGCTCTTATCAAACTGGCTGCCGTGGCAACAGCCCGGTCTATGAATCACCAATGGAATGTCAGCAAGCAGCTCTGGCTGTGGCTGAAGGGGCGAAAAAAACACCAGAGAAATCTTTTCCTCCTCCTCCTCCCCTCCTCTTTCCCTCCCCCTCCTCTCTCCGTTCTCCTCCTCTCCCTCCCCTCCCCACACCTCACCCCTTTCCCTCCCCCTCTTCTTCTCGCCTTCCCTTTTCCTGCCAGTTCTCTTTGTACATGCGGTGCAGACGAATCACACGCACGTACACACTCACACACACAAACACGCACGCACACACACACGTACAAACACACACACGTACACACACGGCTGCAGTGTGCCCTGCTCTCCCAGAAGTGGGTGGTGAGGAAGACTCGTCTCTCTGACTAACATGCTAATGCACTCGAGGTGTCGAGAGGAAGAAGCGTCACTCTTCACCCTGCGTCACGGCAACCTGTTGCTCCGAGCAACACATACGATGCGTACCTTGGAAGAACCTTCTGGAATCACGACCATTCTAAAGCTCCCGTCCAGCATATGCAATCTTACCCCTGCTGCTAAACAAAAGGCTGTTTGTGCTGGAGTGCTTCAAACGCCCCTCCTAATGTGATAATCCTGTACCGTACAACACTGCACAAACACTGGAGCTCATCTGGGAACACGCCAATCGTCAAGGGAACCACAGAACCAATAACAGATGTGCATCGTCGTTTTTAAAGATAACCTCTCTGCAACTACACAGAATAGGACTGTGGCAAAGTCAGCAGTAGGTGTGAGAAGAGAGAGAGAGAGATAGAGAGAGAGAGAGGAGAGAGAGAGAGAGAGAGGAGAGAGAGAGAGAGGAGAGAGAGAGAGGAGAGAGAGAGAGGAGAGAGAGAGATAGAGGAGAGAGATAGAGAGAGAGGAGAGAGATAGAGAGAGAGAGAGATTATCGTTGAAATATTCATGAAGATAGGAGAAACACCAAAGGAATTTGAGCTTGAAGATGATCGAGGACGTGTCGGGGGGGGGGGGGGGGGGGGGATTCATTAAGAGGTCGCTGCTGACTGAATAATCATGAACACAATCCAAACTAACATGAAGCCTTTTAGCTTTGATCCCTGGAAAAGTCTTTAATGCTCCTGGCAAACTTGGCCCTGCTAACGGCCTGGAGAGGCTCCGGCCTATCAGGTGTGAGAGGGGAGGAGGAAGGAGAGGCTCCGGCCTATCAGGTGTGAGAGGGGAGGAGGAAGGAGAGGCTCCGGCCTATCAGGTGTGAGAGGGGAGGAGGAAGGAGAGGCTCCGGCCTATCAGGTGTGAGAGGGGAGGAGGAAGGAGAGGCTCCGGCCTATCAGGTGTGAGAGGGGAGGAGGAAGGAGAGGCTCCGGCCTATCAGGTGTGAGAGGGGAGGAGGAAGGAGAGGCTCTGGCCTATCAGGTGTGAGAGGGGAGGAGGAAGGAGAGGCTCCGGCCTATCAGGTGTGAGAGGGGAGGAGGAAGGAGAGGCTCCGGCCTATCAGGTGTGAGAGGGGAGGAGGAAGGAGAGGCTCCGGCCTATCAGGTGTGAGAGGGGAGGAGGAAGGAGAGGCTCCGGCCTATCAGGTGTGAGAGGGGAGGAGGAAGGAGAGGCTCCGGCCTATCAGGTGGATAGGGCTTCAGACGGTCCTGGAGGGTCTGGACTCACCTGCATACGCCAGGTTCTTGGGCGTGCCGTATGGTGTGCCGGGCTGCACAGGACTGTACACTGGATTCATACTGGAAGACAGTCTACCCTTACTGCAGGGGGGGGAGGGAGGAAGAGGGAGAGAGAGAGAGGGAGGGAGGGAGGGAGGGAGGGAGGGAGGGAGGGAGGGAGGGAGGGAGGGAGGGAGGGAGGGAGGGAGGGAGGGAGGGAGGGAGGGAGGGAGGGAGGGAGGGAGGGAGGGAGGGAAAGCAAGACAGACAGAGAAAAGAGATAAACAGCAGGTGGTCAGAAGACAAATCTTGGCAGCAGACACTGGCCTGTACATGTCTGACCTCATGACCTTTCACATGAACCCTTCATGCACTGTTGACATAGTAACACTGTGAGTTCTGTGACTCTTCAAGAAACACCCCCCCCAAAAAAAATATTAAGAGAGAGAAAATGACTTCTGTCATTGTACCCAAGGTTAGAGGACACCACACACACACACAAAACTCCTTACATAATCAGGGGGATTAAAAACACAGATTTTCAGGTTCCTTGAGAGGAAAGAGGTGAGGTGTGTGTTTCAACAGCAGAAGAGAGGCTGACGAGTACGACACCAGTGAAGGAGGGTCGTAGGTCACGGATATTTACAACCATGTTCTGGAGTTTCTAGCACCTGACTAACTGACCCAGGGCCAGTGAGAGTGTTAGGAATCAGACGAGACAGGGTTTAACTGGGGGGGGCAGGGGGTCTTGAAGCAGGCGCTCAGTTTAGCGACAGGCTGTGTCTCTCCACAGACGCTGCAGAGAACAGCTAGCCTGCTTCCTACTCACCAGAGGACTCCGCCCCCCTCCCACCTCCGCCTTCCTAAAATAAATGGCTGGGTTCTGACACAGATAAGAGACAGTTCTGCAACACGGGGGGGGGGGGGGGGGGGGGTTCTACGGGGATGACGGAACCGACTCTCCTGAAGATGATAATCTTTTTTCATGAACGATGACAAAACAAGAGATATTTATTAATATTATGCACGGGTATTCTACACATGTTACGGGGTCAGCCATCTCGATTCCTCGACGAGAAGTTTGAATGTGAGAGCGAAAACATAGATGTATGTGATGTGGGTTGGAACATAAAACACAGAGAAATGGGTTAAGTAAGACAAGCAGTCAGGCTCCCCCCCCCCCTATTCTGAAGTGCAATGGATCGATCCATCAACTCCCCGTCACCTGTCCAGATCACAGCATGTCTCCAGCGTGGGGGAGGGACGGGAGACAATGAATCAAAGAGCTACTAAAACCATGAGAAAATAATTGACACACTGTTCAATTAGTGGGAGACAGAGAGAGAGAGAGAGAGAGAGAGAGAGGGTTTGGTAACAGCAGCTGGACACACAGCGTTCGCTGTACCTGTGATGAAAATCGGAAGCAGAAGCAATTATATCATCAATACTCGTTATCCATTATCAACACAATGAAAAGGTGCAGAGATATTCAATCAAACATTTCTAACGCTTTATCTTACAGTGCAGACACAGTTTTTTTCTGTTATACTATCCTGAACTACATTGAGAATCAATGTTTGCTCAATTTGACTGGAAAGTGGAAACACAGACTGGAAGGTTATTCAATTCATTCACAACCTGCTGTTCCAGAGCATTAAAAAGACTGTAAAATAAAGCGTTTTCCAACACTATCATACATTATTCAGTTTAATCAGTACCAACTCGCTTCAACAGTCCAAAAAATATATCATATAATTATATTTTTTCCCAATTGGTTTCACTCTGACACAGTTTTTAGTCAATGACATTTTGAACATCTCCTGTCCTTCACACAGATGGAAGGAGAGGGGGGGGGGGCAGGGGGGCAGGGGGGGGGGGGGAGGTCATTAGAAGATCTGAAGCGTTTCTACACTGACCTCTTCAAGTTCTGAGCACTTTCGGGTTGGTACAAGAAACTGAATTGGTCAGTGGGATGCCCGCCGGCCATATTCTCTGGGCAATAAGTGTAGAAGAGATGAGGAGGAGGAGGAGGATGCAACAGAATTCTGTGAAATTAAAAAGAGCAAAACAAAATAAATAAATCATGATTACAGCAGAGGCAGGGGGGTGGGGGAGCGAGGGGGGGGGGGGGGGACATGACAGCAAGTACAGGGAGGGAGGGATTCAGAGAAAGGCGGTCATGATAATCAAACAGAAGCCAAGCTAGGCTAGCTCATAACCAAAACAAGCATAAAGAACACAAACAGCATGACAGAGATGTGATAGTGAATCTCCTGCTGGTCGTATCAGCAGCATGTTTTCAATCACAAGCCAGGGGACAAAACAACCAGACAGTTTGATGTCTTCAACAAACAAACAAAACATCATTCGCCCACTTCCAGCAAAAACCCCCTTTCACCTGTGTCACCTGAACACTTACCTGTTCCACACTGGTTTTACACACCGTTACTGTCACTGCATGAACTAAAGCAACACGCCACATAGGGGTACTAAGGTCAAAAGGTCAACGTGAACTCATCGTGCTTGCTCTCCTGTTTGTAAAGAGCATGCTTGTTACCTTACATCACTCTTTATCTCACCACAGCACTTTCTCTCCCTGTCCCCCCCCGCCTGTCTCCCCCCCCCCCCCCCCCCCCCGCCCCTCCGTCTATTAAAAAGAGCTGACACTGTCTAATCTAGCATCTTAAGCCTCAGGCAACACGTGGGGAAGAAACCCTGGGAAAGAGATGAGAGGAACATTAAACACTGAAGTCTTCATCAGCAGGGAGGGGGGGGGCACCTCAAAGGAGGACTCAGAACTGAGACAGACGCGAGCAGGAAGCCGCCGAGAGGGCGGAGTCTGAGCTGAGTGGGCGGAGTCTGAGCAGAGAGGGTGGAGTCTGAGCTGAGAGGGAGGAGTCTGAGGTGTTGATCCCTCAGACGTAGCCTGTGGCAAACGATTTCTCGTCCTTACTCATGCCGGGAGCTTCCAGACAGACATCATTAAGATAATTTGTGTGTGTGTGTGGGGGGGGGGTTTATTTCAGTCTTGAACACGCCTCTAACAGTCTCTTTGGGTGGGGGGGGGGTGGGGGGGGGGGGTTCAGACACGCAAACGTTCCAAAAGAACCCTGCAAGACATTCCATCGCATGTATTCTGAGACACTGCGCATTCCAGCCCAGAGCCCCCCCCCCCCCCCCACTCTGTCAGTCAGTTCATCTTCCAGACGCACAGAACAAATGATGGGGGCGGAGCTTAACACACACACACACACACACAAGCTCAGGTACAGCTCTGCCACGTGAGAAGCTAGCTAGAAGCTCGTCCTCTCTCTCCCATTGTCGCTTTGTTACCAACACTGAGCTACAGCGAACATGCGTGGGAGGAAGGAAGGAGGGAAGGAAGGAGAGAGGGAGGGAAGGAAGGAGAGAGGGAAGGAGGGAAGGAAGAAAGGAAGGAGGGAAGGAAGGAAGGAAGGAAGAAAGAAAGGATTGACTTGTCCAGATCATTGCGTCCTCTACAGATACAGGTCAGCCTCTCTCCTTCCTGGTCTCATTAGAAGCACAAACACCACCTCTAGGAAGTCTGCCTCAGATAAATAAGCAGCCCTAATACAACCCAACCATCTGCAGACATGAATGAGATTCACCTCCCCCTCGGTGAACACAGTGAGCAGGCACAGCTTCTCTACCGTGTGTGTGTGTGTACGTGTGTGGGGGGGGTATCATACCCACTCGTGTTTGATGCATGTAGCTCTGCATGTGTTTGTGTGTGTGGATATGCTCATGATGTGTGTGTGTGTGTTTGTGTGACTGTGTGTAGCAGTATGGAGGCCTACATCCTGGCCCGGGGAAGACCCAGAGAGGGCAGACCCATGAGGGCAGACCCAGAGAGGGCAGACCCATGAGGGCAGACCCATGAGGGCAGACCCAGAGAGGGCAGACCCAGAGAGGGCAGATCCATGAGGGCAGACCCATGAGGGCAGACCCAGAGAGGGCAGACCCAGAGAGGGCAGACCCAGAGAGGGCAGATCCATGAGGGCAGACCCAGAGAGGGCAGACCCACGAGGGCAGACCCAGGGTAGCTGAGATGAGAGGCTCCCCAGACAGTGAGCCGATCCTCCATCTGCACACACACCCTGCCCCTCCACACACACACACCCTGCCCCTCCACACACACACCCTGCCCCTCCACACACACACCCTGCCCCTCCACACACACACCCTGCCCCTCCACACACACCCTGTCTCTCCCCCCTCCTGGATTCAGGAGTCAGGGTCCCAACAGGGTCTTGAACCACACTGGGATGTTTACCTGCTGAAACAATCTGACGCCACTTCCCCTCTTTCGTGTCTGAGCTCTCAACGACTTCCTTCTGAAACTACAACTCCCATAATCCCCCCTGGTTTACCAAGAGGAAATCTCACTGTTTTCGCAACCCAAACTTGCTTTGGATCAGAAACACTTCAAACAGTGTGGTTTTATAGACAATAACACAAGACTACTTGCACCTGCCTTTGGCTACCATGTCAACTCACAATATTCACCTCTCAAACACACACACACAAGATGAGAATAACAAAGCAAAACATTAAACATTTTAAGAAAAGGGGCTAGAGAGAGAAGAACCCCCCCCCCCCCCCCCCCCCCCCAGAATGATTTAAATCTCGCTGTGCTATCTTCAAAAACTATGGAGGCCATTGGGACTTTGCTCTCTCTGTGATCGCCGCTGGCCATGTTGGTTCATATCTCTAACCCTCTCCTACACTCATTCTTCCATCATGCACTCTCTTCTCTCTCTCTTCTCTTTGTGAGTGATGTGCTGCTGGTTAAGTGCGTTGTGCCTCAGGGTTTTAAAGCCTTGCTGGTTCCATAAGGCCTGAAGTGTACAACATGGCCACATGGCATATGAATACACGTGTAAAGTGGTTAATCTACGATGATAATCACATTTTATCCTCCCTGTAATTGCATATTGGTGTATTTGTAAATTACATCAGGGAATATTAAATGCTGGGCCGTAGTATTTAATATATATATTTATTTATTTGTATTCCTGTGCTGGGATTTGGTCGCATGTCTAACAAAGGTTCTCAGATATTCTCAGATGTAGAAGAGAGAGGAGGAGGTAAGGAAGATGAAGATGTCAGGACAGAATGATCTGGATGCTTTTACATCTCTGATCTCCTGCATTTTATCACTGGTGTGGTGGGATGCTGCACCTTATCATGACAATGAATAGACAACTTCTGTCCTAACGCTATTATTATTATTATTATTATGTTATTATTCGCGTTATTTACGTGTTTATGGCTCAAATGACGATAACAGTCTAGTGTTTATAATAATAGATGTTATATGTGGTCCTTCTTGTCATTGTTGTCGTATGATACCGCATAACAAAAAAAAAGATGAACTTATAATTAGCTTATATTAAATGAGCTATTCTAGACAATTGCCAATAGTAGGCTGTCTCCAAAAGAAAAAAAACGCAACATCACCACAAATGGGAAAAGTCATTGACAAACAAAACATTTCCTAAACTAACAATCGCACTTAGTATTTACAATCTTCATAAATGCCAGTTCTTGAAATATATCTTGCCAAAAATGAAAACTGCCCTCCATTACAACAGATGTAACCAATAAAAAACGATAGTTTTCCTCCTAAGCTCGTGGATTCAGAATTTCACTTGTGTTTTTTTCTCTTTTTTAATGGTCACAGTGTAACTCCAGACACCATTTTGAGCTGCAGAGCTGCTGCAGCAGCAGGATCAGACCAGGACTGGAGGACTGGAGGTCTGGAGGTCTGCGCTCATTACACACTGAGATCCTCACATCTTTATTATAAAGCATCCTGGACAATCAGTGTCTGTGCTCATCTAACATTAAAGACACACCAACCCGCACTGATTCACACTTCACATGCATTTGTGATGTTTTCTGTAAAAACCCCTGCTGGTTTATTCCCTGGGACGCGTGTCCATCTTAAATAAACCCCCAATCTTTCTAGTCTATATCTGTTTATAAAACGTGTTGAAATGACAATTGCACGAAACATTACACTGCAAAAAAAACATCTGTCTGCAAACTAAGAACAGCATCTAAGGTGGTTAAATGTTAAACTCACCAGATATCAGCAGGGTTTCCTTAAATCTAAAGGCTTCAGATTCACTGCAGGGTTTAGATATTGTCACTATTCTGCCTTGTTCTTGTTCAACGCGGTTTCCTTGTAGGTTCGCTGCTTCGCTGCTTTCTCATAAGCAACGTCGGTGGGTTAGACATCCACACACAGAAAGTGGGGGATGGGAATTCAGAGAGAGGGAGAGGGAGGAAGGGAAAGAGGGAGGGAGGGAGGGAGAGAGAGGAGCACTGGTGACGGAGGGGGGCAGTAAAGCTTCCAAACAGAAGGGGAACCGTTGAGGGAAACCTCTACTTTCTCTAACCGAGTAAGAGGAACGAGGCCTTGTCTAATCAACCATATTCTCAATACTCCATTTGTATTTTTAACGAGCCATTAAAGGGTACGTGGACCCATCTTGTTTCCAAATATATTTAAAATATTTAATATTTCCCATTCATGATGTAATAATGACGGATGCATTGTAAATGTGTCACTTTAAATGATGATATAGGGCACACTGAATAAAATTCCTTCATGGATTATAATGGTTTATTTGTCACTAATGAATGAATGTATTTAGTTAATGTTTACTTTACATATAGGACCAATTGATTTACATAAACAGTCTGGGACTAAAGAAAACCCCAAATACCAATATGAATATCGTTTATATTATAAGTATTATCTTGCTATAACCCCAATCACACACGTGATTCTTGTCGTATTGTGATCATCATGAACGTCACAGTAAAACTGCACTTGGTGCAAGACAGTCAAGGTCATCCATGTTGGACAGCATCTAGTGGCAGAAGTGTGTACTGTAAGACAGTCTGGAACACACTGATGACATAATAAAAAATAAAAATAAACAATATCCAGCTCACATTCTGAAAACAACCTTTCTACCACAAGTATTTGATGGGTTATGGTAATATATTTTCTATTATTATGCAATAAATGCACATGCCTACCACTGTGATGATGTAATAACCCTGGGAGAACGATACAGTCATTCAAGCGTGGTTATTATCACTGAATCCTTTTCTGTCTTCTATTTTTTGCCATCCTAATTAATTTAGCACACAGGGAAAATGATCACAGCTATTCCAGTCATCTCCAGCAGAGTCCGTGTGATGTAACAATCAGAATAGAGGTCATAACATATTCAGACTCTGAGCACACAGGAGTCTTCTAGAAAAATCTCGAATCTAATCTAAAATTAAGGGTCTGCTAGTTCCTAATGTCTTTAATCCCAAACGATCCCCGTTCTGTGTGTGAGACACAGGAAGTAATGATGTAATGTAATGATGACATCACAGATGGGCACAGTTGTGAAAGGAGAAGTTTCTCGTGACTCAACTGACCTGGTGAAACAGTTTGTGTTAATCCACAGAAGGATTAAAGTGTGTGTTCAGCAGGTAGCAGTGCTACTCGTGTGTGTGTGTGTGTGTCTGTATGATAACTGCGTAAACCGAGTCAATATGTCCTTATTACATTCAAGCCACCAATAACAGATTAAAAGACCCTTCAAGAAATGAATTCAACCTGAGATGAAGAGCATAAAATATAACAGGTTTGAGAAGCTGAAGTCATATCCAGAAAAGGAAAGATGAGTCAGAAAAGAGAAAGAGAGAGAGGTGTGGTCAATCTAGGCTACTAATCCCGAATTATCCAGCAGGTCAGGCCCGTCTGGATTACACCACACTGTTCTCCTTGCAGGATACAAACATAGACTCCGTTACAAGTCAGCTTCCATAAATTCCAGCTCCTCACAGGGAACTCCTCAGAGTATTTTCACTGGCCATCTTGGCTTGTAATCACAAACGCTATTCTAACCCTGCTCCAGGATTCCTCTTTGGGATTAACTGACAGAAACAGAGACATTCCTCTGACCTGACTGTGAAGGCATGGCGCTGCTTAAATCAGGCTTGCTATGGAGAAAGGGTGAGTTACTTTGATATCGTTATCAATCGGAACAAGAATCAGAATCTGAGAAACAATGCCAGTTCACACTGAAGACTTCACTGCGGTAGGAAGGTGCAAACATTAAATACATAGGAATCTTATGTCGTAAGTAGAGTAGGGTTATCATGTCAACACAAATTAATAAAGTAGATGGTAGATGTAGTGAATGTACTGTCTCAGGTGAACGCTTACTACAAATCTGACGAGATTCTCACATGTAGGCCTAAAAAGACTGAAAAACGAACAATATCAAAGTTACCTTTTCTTTGAGAGACAAGAAGAGGCAGGGAATCCATTCATGCCAACTCTCATTCACACACTATCTGTCTTTGCTTTGTTTCGAGATCTATGTCCTGGTTAACAATATATGACTTTATGAGGTCAAAGTGATATCAAATAAAGTGAATGAGCTAGTGGCAGACAAAGAACTAGAATAAAGGAATCCTTCTGGAATGTTGAAACGCTTAATGTTATGAAACTACAATCCACCTTCTATTCATCTGTAATCCAATTAACTACCTGAGTCACCCAATCAAGGACTCTCTGGGCGATGAGACAACCAATAGGGGCAGCTCTCCTTTTCATGCATGGCCCAAACAGACGAGCGTGTTTGGATCACACGCAAAATAAACTCTACAATGCTGAACAATCATGAAGTCTTTGAAGTGGAATTGCTTGAGATTACTGTGGGTTACTTAACTCTGAATCAATCATCACTTTCTGACTAGAGTAGAATGAATTGTATAGAAAACTTTATCGGTCCATTTTCCTCAGACAGTCAGACATGAACAGTCATTAGGGAGTCAGGTGGCTGAGTGGTTAGGGTGTCTGACTATTGATCAGATGGTCGCCAATTCGATTCTCGGCTAAGGCAACATGACGTTGTGTCCTCCTTGGGTAAGGCACTTCACCCTACTTGCCTCTGGGGGGAATGTCCCTGTACTTGCTGTAAGTCCCTCTGGATAAGAGCGTCTGATAAAGGACTAGATGTAACAGTTCCCCCCCCCCCATGTCATCAGGCTCAGTACTGAAGCGCTGGAAGCTGAACTGGTGTGACCTGTGGATGGACGGCAGCCTGGTGTTCTACAAGACGGAGAGCAGGCGAGAGTATGAACACAGAGTGAACCTCAAGACCAGCTGTGTGGAGGTGAAGACAGGCCTGGAGTGCACAGGTGGGTCTGTGTGTGTGAGAGAGAGAGAGAGAGTGTGTGTATGATAGAGAGAGTGTGTGTATGAGAGAGTGTGTATGAGAAATACAGAGTGTGTGTATGAGAAATATAGAGTGTGTGTGTGTATGAGAGAGAGAGAGTGTGTGTATGAGAAATATAGTGTGTGTGTGTATGAGAGAGTGAGAGAGAGAGAGAGTGTGTATGAGAAATACAGAGTGTGTGTATGAGAAATATAGAGTGTGTGTGTATGAGAGAGAAAGAGTGTGTGTGTATGAGAAACATAGAGTGTGCGTGTATGAGAGAGAAATAGAATATGTGTGATAGATAGATAGATAGATAGATAGAGCGGTGAAAGAGTGTGTGTGTGTTACATAGTAAAGTAACTTGTTGTCTTTTGAACAGATGTATCTCCCCCTGAGAGTCACCCTAAAGAGAACCTCCTGGTGATCCAGTTAAAAGACGGCTCGCGGATCATCACATGTGCTAACAGTGAAGATGAGGCGCTGTAAGACCACCCAGTAGTATCTCCTCTCTCTCTGTCTCTCTCTTCCTCTCTCTCCCTCCCTCATCTTTATCTCTCTCATCTCTGTTTACATCTCCCTCTCTCTTCACCTCACCTCACTCTTTCTAACTGTCTCTCCATCTCTCCCCCTCACTCTCTCATTAGAGTGTATTACACAATATACATGTCCATATATAGGCTGTGGGTAACATTTATCTCTTCATGTTGTCTTTCCTTGTCCCCACAGTGCCTGGAAGTTGACTGTTATGGAGGCTAAACGAAATCCAGTGAGTTCATGAGTAGCACTTCATCATTAAGTCGGCTTATATCAAACTTAAATATACAAACTCATTGTAAAAGCTCTCAGTGTGATAGTGCACAACAGATACAACTATTTGTGAGAGAATCTTCATTAAAGGCCATTATGGAGGCCTATGCGAACCTTATGGTTCATCATTCACTGTAATTGGTTCTTAAACTTTCTAGAACACACTGCAATCGACTTTGATTAGATTCACAAGTAGTTCGATGCTAATTAGGTGTTAATCTCACCTGCTCACCTGTAGGCGGTGTTTACCTACGACCCGTACGATGACTCATACCAGTCTGTCCCGCTGTGCGGTCACAACACTGTCAATCTCCCACCTGGATCCAGTAAGGTCACCTGCGGTCATTCACAACAAACCTGTCAAACTGATGCCCCCTTGTGTCATGTGTTCAGTGATTAGTCCTATACATTTATGGATTTGTCAACTAAACAAAAATAACTAATGACTAATAAACTACACAACTAATAATAGGTTACAATCAAAATGTTGCACTCAGTTACATAAACTAACAGCATTAAAAAAATCTGCATCATTAGGAAACCTTGTTACCATTCTTTGAAACTTGTCTCAGGTTGTCAATACCATAGACATCATATGTCTATTTATGTCTATCATATGTTTATTTATAATGTCTATGCTCCATACCTGAGCACTAATTGGGTTCCCCTCTCCCCCCAGACATGCATCACGTCATCATCCAGAGGGACCCCTATGATGACTTCGGGGAGCAGATGATTGTGGGGCTGCTGGCTGGGATGGCGGCAGGCGCTGCCATGCGCTCCTTCCTCTGGATGCCCTTCTGGTTCTGCTGAGAGAACCTCTGGATTCACACCCTGATGCCACCTCTGGATTCACACCCGTTTTTTGGCCTCTCGAACATTAAGTGACAGGATGAGATGCTGTTAGTATGAAGCAATACTTAGTGATGCTGCTATTGGCCCCATGGGTATAAAATTATGTTTATTTTTATCTCTCTGATTGTATATGTCTTTATTTTCCTCTTCTTCTTTTGAGAATACGGTGAATAGGCTACCATCTTTCTTATGGTAAAGCTATTCCAAATTTTGAATATGTGAAGAACAAATGTCTTGTAAATAAGTTGTGTGTGTCTTATCCTCGATACTATGTACAGTTTGGACTGCTTATCAAATGTGTATCAAAAGCAACAATAATGAAAATTTTGCCTGAGGTTAATTGCCATGGGATCACAGGCTAATTTGAGTCCGTTGTGAAACATATGGTCTCGCCAATTTGCTTATTATTAAATAGTAAATAAAAATAGTACAAATATACCAACCTATGTTTCATGAGTCTTTTGAAGTAAATATCCAACCTGATCCGTTTGAAGACCAGAAGAAAGCCACTAGGGAGAGACAGAGGACTGTTAGACAGGAAGAGTTTTAAATAAGTACACATTGAATGGTGCTTAATTGTTCAAAATAGCCCTAGGCTACTATGTTAAGACTGCCCAGGTCTAGCTGTTAACCAGATCAGTGAGCAATTTTTTTCTTTGGTTAATAGGATAAAGGTTATTTTAGATGGTTTGGTTGCTATGTTCAACCTTTCCCATCATGTAATGATGGGGTCATCTGGGCACTAGACAAGAGGTCATCTATTTTGAAAGCTGTTGTCCGGATGTGACCTCACTGTTAGGTGGAACATGTCTGACTGAACAACTTTAAATAAGTCAGATATATAGGGAATAGAGGTAATGTCTAAAGATGATGTTGCAACTGTCTTACCTTCTCATTAAAAACTGTTCTGAATAATCACTGAATAAGTCGAGTTAGTAAAGTAATAGATGATTTATTGTAAGTGAGCACTTGAATGAGTTCAAACTTAAGCCACAACTCAAATAAACAAACTTGAAGTAGAATAAAAACAAACTTGTATATTTTGTCGAAAAGATCAAAAGAGTTTAGAAATGACTTCAGTTGCATTCTGGGAAGAAGAATGATTGACACGGCCGCCATTTTGCTTCTGGACTCTCCGCTTCCATTGTGTGAGAAATAAAATACTGACACTGGTGACAACCATAACATTAAATTCTCAACGAAAAAACGTGTGTATTCACTCCAGGTAAGTTCCAAATTTTACCATATATTTTTATCTAAAACACTTATTCATCGTTTTATAAAAGTTTTAGATTTGTTAAACTTAAATTTTATATCAAAATAAGCTTTTATTCGTACGGTGTAGAAATGGGAGAATCGAGAAGAAGCTTTTCTACTTCCACTGGTCTAGGCAGAGAACATTCCGCTCCACTTTCATATTTTTACTTCGCTCAAACGATGTAAACAACCGTTTTTCATGCAACTCTAAGCGAGTTTTATGATACCTAAATTTGTCTAATTTAATATTCCGACATTTGTTGTTACATTTATTTTGTTAATTTTGAGAGATTTTTAAAAGTTTATGTCCCGCTCTTTGCCTTCACATTGGTAGGTTCATTCGGTTTCTCCTCCGTCTGAGTCCGCCATAATCTTGCGGTTAGGGGCGGGGCTACAATCATGCACGGTCTGCACAAACGGACCTGATTGGTCCTCAACTACGACATTGACCACCGGATTGGATCATTTTACATTGAAGTCTCAATCCTCAATCTGATTGGTTAAATCAGTATCTAGCGCTTTTTAGACTGGACACATTGTTATTTACAGATGTTTATCAGAAGGAAATTATTACTCAATCCACCGTAAAGGAAATAAGTTATATCATAACGATTCACTATAACATTTTAATAATATTAAGGGGAAAAAACGTTCTCGATGTCATGAACTGTATAGAAAATAACGGTTTTAGCAAAACAGAAAGTAAACACGTTGCGGCAGCGCGTCAACAGGATCTCCGTTGATAACGTCGCGTTGTTTTTCGTCGTTTCTCAGTTTAATAAGTCGAAATGGCCCGTACCAAGCAGACCGCCCGTAAATCTACCGGAGGAAAAGCTCCACGCAAACAGCTGGCCACCAAGGCTGCCCGCAAGAGCGCGCCCTCCACAGGTGGAGTGAAGAAGCCTCATCGCTACAGGTAAGAGACTCACAGAATGTGACGTGGGGGGTCAAGATCTGTACCTGCCAAATGCAACAGACACACATAACTCACCATTCAAATGTAGTAGTTTTTAGATTTGGATGAAAGATCCTGATTGTTGTGTGCAAACTTGCAACAGGGCCCCCAAATCATGATTTTAACCATTGTTATTCTGAGTTGTTATTGTTATTGTTATTCTCAGTGCTTTACTGTACCTTGCTGTTCCAAAACTGCAATTTCCCCACTACAGGACAAATAAAGGATTATTTTATCTAAAATCCCAGCCCTTAGTTTGGTCCTAACCCTCCTGCTGCGTTACTTCCAGGCCCGGTACTGTGGCTCTGCGTGAGATCCGTCGGTACCAGAAGTCCACTGAGCTGCTGATCCGTAAGCTGCCCTTCCAGCGCCTGGTGAGGGAGATCGCTCAGGACTTCAAGACCGACCTGCGCTTCCAGAGCGCTGCCATTGGAGCCCTGCAGGTGTGTGGGAGGAGTCAGGGGGTGTGTGAGGTTGAGGGGGGTGAGGTTGGGGTGTGTGTGTATGAGGTTGGGGTGTGTGTGTGTGTGAGGTTGGGGTGTGTGTGTGTGTGTGAGGTTGGGGTGTGTGTGTGAGGATTGGAAACACTTGTAGTGTAGCGTGTGTGAGCCAGGTGAGCTGACCTTCTCTGTGTGTGTGTGTGTGTGTGTGTGTCTCTGCAGGAGGCCAGTGAGGCTTACCTGGTTGGTCTGTTTGAGGACACCAACCTGTGCGCCATCCACGCCAAGCGTGTCACCATCATGCCCAAAGACATCCAGCTGGCTCGCCGTATCCGTGGAGAGCGTGCTTAAGACGAGACTCCGCCCCCCCCATGCACCCCTACCTCCCTCCCCCTCTCTCTAATGTTTCATTTTCGTATTCGTCGACTCTCACAATCTCCCCCCTCTTCCCGTTCAACCCTCACACTCCCAGCCCCCCTCTCTTTCCCTTCCCTCTACCCCTCTCCCTCCCTCTCCCTCCCTCACCACCCCCCCCTCTCCCTGATATCTTGGTAGACTTTAGAGTAACCGTGGTTACGGTGGGATAGAAACTGTGTTGGATCTTCGTGGCTCAGAGTTTTGTCTTCGACCAGATGTTTTAGGGTAACCTTCTTTCGTGCATGTATTAGATGTTGCTGATGGATCACACACACACACACCTCTCACACACACACAAACACACGCACGTCGTATACACAAACAAAGAACATGTCCATGATTGGAAAATGTGTTGGACGTTGCTTGGTTGTGTGTATATGTGTGTGTTTTTTTGGAGGGGGGGTGTGAGGGGGGCAGGTTGACAGACAGGATACAGCTCAGGGTCGGGGGGGAGGTTAGTCTGCTTAAGGGGAGCAAAAACTTCCACAGCAGGGTGCTACTAAAACTACCCCCCCCCAGGCCTCTGCCCTGTCTGAACCCTCCCTCCCTCCCCTCCTCCCTGCCTCCCCCTCCCCACGGAGCCCGGGGTCACCCACCACCCTCTCTGAACGTCAACCCTCCCTCCCTCCCTCTTGTAATTTCAGCTCCATGGTGGGAGGGAAGCAATATTGTTCTGTTTGTGTGTGTATGTGAGTTCTGATCAGCCAAGCATATTGTAATCGCCGAGAAAAAAAAAAGGTATAAAAAAAAAGTGGTTACTTAAAAAAAAAAGATTGATAACTATAATTGTGGATATGGTGTCAATTTGTTTGTTTCTTTTTTGATAATTCAGACATACTATGTCGTTTTTATTTTTAACACTCAAATTATGGTGTAAAAGGATCGACGTTTTCCTAATGGCAAACTCAACTGTTTATTCGAATTATTTCGTATTTTTCTTCTCTGTAAATTTTTTTTAATCAGGAAGTTGTTCTCTCAGTTTCATAAGAGAGCTGCCATTCCGACAGCGGCCACCAGATGGCGCCATATGCTAACCTGTTCAGTTGAGCTCTACAATCTCGTCTTCATCCATTTTACTCTACATATATCTGTAGATCAGCATCAGTTGTTAATACAGTTGAAGTGTGTCTGTTTCCTTACCACAGTTACTCTCTCCAGTTATCTTTACCTTGTTCACTCTATTTGATGACCAGTCCATAAAATCATTCGTTTTCTCAACGACAACAACTAAATTGTGATTGAACAATTTAACCTCATGTTCGTTTTTTTCTTTTCTTACATTATTTCTCTTCTTTCTTTTTCTTATTCCTCAAGATTTTCAGATGTTTAAATGAGCTGATCTTTGTATTTTCAAAATTTCTCATATTATCGTGGTAATAAATAGATGTTACACAAAAAAAGACTGTTTGGTTTCTTCATTTGAATATTGTGCAGTTACATTTTCTAAACTGTCTTGTTTACCTGTCCATTGCGAGTGTGTGTATGTCCCAGCTTTCCAGTGTGTGTGTCTCTCCAGTGTGTGTGTGTGTGTGTCTTTGCTCCAGTGTACACACTATTATGTTTACCTTCTCTGGCCTCGGGGAGCCACACCTAACAATTGTTTTGTTCCAATAGATTTTGTACCTTATTTTTTATACCTGCCACTGTACTTGCTGTAAATCGCTCTGGATAAGAGCGTCTACTAAATGACTAGATGTAAATGCATGTTAGAGAGTAAAAAAAGAGAGAGTTAGAAATGGCCCATAAACAGTCACTTCAAGAGCAGGAAAGGAAGATGGCCGCCTCTTCTCCATGACACCCTCTTCCTGTCCTGAGCCTGTGTGTGTTCACCTTCCACAGAGGCTCAAGGACTAGGTCATGTGATCCATCCCCCAACACATCTGTTCCAGGCAGGGATTACGGCACAAATGTCTGAAACTCTCAGTGCTGATGGCCAGATTACACCGCACACTGCACCCGCCGAGAGAGGGAGATTAACCAATCAGGGCACCGGCATAAAGGCAGGGATTAACCAATCAGACTGCAGAGAGGGAGTGTGCGCAGGGATTAAAATGGGTGCAGAGTGGGATTAGGGTAGAGTTGGGTGCGTTGAAGCCCCGCCTCTCCCCTCTGTACTATCAGAGTTTCAGTGCTTCAGTTGTATTTTCAGGTGTAGTCTTCCATTTCTTCTTATCCTCTAAATCAAGACAGGAGATGATTGCAGCCTTGCTGTTTATTTGACAGATTTGTAATCTGTACGTTCAGAACTATCCTGAGCGACAGGTAAATAGTAATCGACACTCCCTAATCACTGTGCATGAACGTTTGTTGCTCGCTGTTTTAAAGATGTCCTGAACTCACTCCTTTAATGCCCATGAAGCAAAACCGTGAGACAAACAAGTACAGTATTTCTACTTGACTTCTGGTCGTGTTGCATGCCTGTAACCAGGTCAACCAGGGATTACTGGTCGTCAGCAGAGCTGTGTAGGAGGGGGGTGGGGTGGGGAGGGGGGGGACCAGATATGTTTAGTATGAACTGGAGGGACAAACAAAACATGTCACAGACAAAGCACTAGGGTTTGAGGCGAAAAGGGAGAGATGGTTCCATGAAGAGGAGCAGGCTGAGGAGGAATGAGGGGAGGAGGGATGGGGGAGGAGGGATGGGGAGGAGGGATGGGGAGGAGGGATGGGGGAGGAAGGAGGTGGGAGACCTTCCTGGGCTGGGGTCAGAGGCCAGACAGACAGACAGGCAGGCAGGCAGGCAGACGAGGAGAGAACAAAGTGGAGGACTGCAGAAAACAAAGACAAACAGACAGACAGGTTGACGCCCACAGACAGGTTGACGCCCACAGACAGGTCGACGCCCACAGACAGGTCGACGCCCACAGACAGGTTGACACCCACCTACTGTGAATAAGGAAAGAGAGAGACATGGGAAAGAACAAGGACACCATGGTGGACAGAGGAAGGAAGGAAGGAAGGAAGGAAGAGAAGGAGGAAGTTGTAAAATGAGACAGATGGGGGAGAGAGGGAGAGAGAGAGACAGCAATGGGGGAGGGAGGGAGAGAGAGAGACAGCAATGGGGGAGGGAGGGAGAGAGATAGAGAGACAGAGGGACAAGGAGTAATCCTAACTAATTCACTTAGGGCATTGCTGAAGGGAAGGTAAGAGGATTGGGCCACTCCCAGAATCAGATCAGCCAAAATAACCAACAGCAAGATGGGGCAGAGTCACATATTCAGGACAGGTTGAACCTTCCTGAATATGAGACACATCACAGAGGGACAAGACAACAACTGGACTCTATTAAGTTCCTGACACCTTGTCTCTGGTTATGCTGCTTGAAATGAAGCTGATTGGATTCTGAAGACTCAGAAGCTGTGAATGTTTATCAAATAAAGGATAACTGCCACTGATGTTTGGTCCATAACTCTCATTTTGAGACTCTAGAGAAATTAAGGATTATCGATAGGCAAAATTTGTAATCAAGTTAACTTTAATGTCACAAAACAAAACATTGAGAAAGATAAATTGTTTCATAAAGAATAGCCATGACGTTATAGCCTAACACCTTAATAATAAATAAGCTTCCGAAACAAATTTTTAAAATATCCAAATGACGATCTAAACTTAAGCAAACGATAACATATGACTAAAGACTCAAATTAACCAATACTGACGGGTCCCTTTAGAAAGAGAGAGACATGACGATTAGAAAACGTCAGAAACTCCTCACATGTCAAGCCTGCCCCCCACCCCCACCCCCCCCCCCCCACACTCCCCCCTACCTTTGAGTTTCTTACAAGCAACATTCAAGCCATCAACATTAAAATCTACAGAAGAAAGAAAGAGCATTGTTTAGCGAAGATAGATATCTTGGTGGTTACAACCAGTTAACCCAAAGTGGAACCATCAGGTTCTCTTAATACGGTTCCTCCAGGACAGATCAGTTTCTGAGTTTCTGTCCATAGTGGAGAACCGTCCTTCAGGAAAGTCAACCTGTGTTATATCCTGCATGTACAAGACAAGAGACTCTCCTCTCTCCCCTCCCCTGAAAGAAAAACACATTCTACAGGGGCTGTTTGACAAAAGAAAAACACACCAACAAAAATAACTGGCAAACAAACAAGAAACTTTTGAATAAAAGACAACAAAAACCACAGGAACCTCAGACATGTTCACTGTCATCCTCTCCTCTTCCTCACCCTTCTTCTCCTCCTCTTCCTCCTCTGTCTCTACAGGACCTGGAACTTCCAGGAATTCTGGTCTTTGTGGTCCAGGCAATCCATAGTGGTGAACCCAAGCTTCCATGCCTGCTGGTCTTTGTAGTCCAGGCAGTCTACGGAGCTGAAGCCTAGAGAGGAGGCCGTGCCGTAGCCCTGGGAGGACAGGGAGGCCGGGGACTGGCTCAGAGAACCACCCATGGACGGGACGGTGATGGGGCTGAGGGCGCCCCCGGTGGCGGACAGCTGCGAGTGCATGGGGGACAGGTAGGCACTGCAGTCCAGGCCGGTGAAGTAGGAGGAGGTGCCTGTGTAGCCCTGGCTGTAGGCGGAGGGCTGGCCGTAGCTCATGGGGTAAGCAGAGGGACGCTGCATGCAGGGGGCGGCAGAGGACGCCAGGGGGTCGGGGAGGGGTGAGATGGCGGGGCTCCAGATGGATACAGCTGCGTTGCCCTGGTTAGAGCTGGGTGCCAGGGTGGGGCCTTGGGGGACAGGAGAGGGGCTGTAGGACCCAGAGTGGTTGCCTACAGGGTCGGGGGCGTTGGGCTCCTGGGCCGGTGACGTCTTCTTCTTCGGGGGGCGGGGCTTGGACTGGCCGCTGCTTTGCTGCTGCTGTTGGCGACATTTGGCCCGGCGGTTTTTGAACCAGACCTGCAGAGACAGGAACACGGTGGTATTACACAAAGAGAGAGACGTTATGCATGGTAAATAAAACAGTCACTTGTCTAACGTACACAACTGCAAACGCTCTTTCCGAGGGTTTAAGTCATTTAAATGCAACTTCTTTCGAGTTGTTGCTTTGACCTCCCTCAAACACACCAAACTCTTGCATCCCTCTTGGCACACCGTGGTCCTGAACCCTTACCTGGACTCGTGATTCGGGCAGGTTGATCTTGAGGGCCACCTCCTCCCTCATGAAGATGTCTGGGTAGCGCGTCTTGGAGAACAGAGCCTCCAGAATGTCCAGCTGGGTGCGCGTGAAGGTGGTGCGCTCGCGGCGCTGCTTGCGCGGAGTGGCTGAGAAATCCAGAGACACACAAACTGTGTGATAAGAATGGTAAAAGAGAGGTTTTCCTAAAACATTTACAACTTTCTTTTAATTTTACAGGACGCAGGGTTATTTAATGTATGGCATCCCGGTTGAAAATTGTCAATTGGGAGATTTAGAAGTTGTTTTTCTATCTGAAAAAATCTTTTTTTTTTTTTTACCAGATCCCTCTCCATTATTAATAGACAGGTTTAATGCAATAACCTGAGCAGGTAGACTAGTTTAGGTTCCAAGTCTAAAAGCTTTCCCAAATCCAAATAGGACAGGAGAAAGACACTGGGTAGACTGCTATATAGTTCACACATTGATTTAAATTAAAGCGTGATCCTGAAAACGAGTAATAAATGTACTGCAATTAATACATCGTAAGAGATACATTACAATTGAATCGATTTATCTGCAATAAAGTTATAGTTTCCATTGGAATTTCGAGAAAATTCGAAATGTGTTCTGATCTCCTTTTACAGGTGAAATCTTTTTTTTCTTCAA
Source organism: Protosalanx chinensis (assembly GCA_030340685.1). Classification (NCBI taxonomy): domain Eukaryota; kingdom Metazoa; phylum Chordata; class Actinopteri; order Osmeriformes; family Salangidae; genus Protosalanx; species Protosalanx chinensis. Next base: position 1,048,995 of record CM059343.1, on the reverse strand, counting down.
TATTCAGTGATAATAATACAAGGCTGAGCAAGTAAATAGTAAAAGTCGAAATTATACGTCTCTTATCTGAAAAAAAAAATATATATTTTAATGTTTTACCTGTGTTACGCACGAGCCTGGCCATCCTTTGCGCGTAAAAAATAAATTTATTTATACTATTTGAAATGGGCCTGCAGGAAGCCACGCTGTTTAAAGTCTGTTTAAGGGTCAGATAAAGCTGAAATGATACTCACAGGGGTATGCCACTGTAGTGTGGAGCAGGTCCATCCCTGGACCAGGCAGATTTAACCCATTCATGGCGTAATGGGGCTGTTTAATATAGGACATCATCTTTGCGTGAGGATTTAAGTCCTCTGGTTCAGTAGGGTTCCTCTCTGGGTACAGGGAACCACAGAACGGTCTGTCCCACTGTTCCTCCCTGCAGATTTCCACCTCGAGCTGCACTTGGTGCCTCTATTGGAGCGCGTGCCTGGAGATGTCCAGAAGTTTCTGAACAGAAGCAGCCTTATCTATTCTCCTCTAACTTCACTGATCCGATACTAGAGCAGCATGTGCTGTTAGGCAGCTCGACTCTGATGCTCTGGTGAGTTTAGGACATCATGAAGGCGCGTGGATCCGTCCTGTATGGATGTCCGCGCGCCTGGTAACAGGTAGAAGACGCGTGCTTCCGTCAGGGTGATGCCGCTACACTGAGTGATGTTACCGAGAGCACGAGCTAATTAGAGGTACGAAGTGGAGGAATAACCCCTCCCTTCTCTCTCTCTCTCTCTCTCTCCCCCTCTCCTCTCTCTCTCCTCTCCTCTCTCCCTCTTTCCATCTCACCCTGGCTGACTCTGATTTGTATCAATTTAAAATACATTTGTTTTTTTCATATACAACAGTCTACCAAGAATTAACTATATATATAATTTGTGTAAAACTGCAACACAACTAATATCATAATATGGACGACGAATGTCTAACTGAAATTTGAAGAAAATGATGTGGACAAACAAATGATTAGGCCTAAAGGCCCACGTGATGATGAAATAACTGATAATAACCAAAGTCCATAAGAACTCTGGCCAAAATTACAATTTCATTTGTAAATAAAATTCATGAACTGGAATTCAACAGAAAAATGCCACCCTCTTTTATAATGACCAATTTAAACAATTCGTTAGAAGAAATTGCCACATTTGATTGCGAATTAAGAAAGTGTTTCCATCAGGAACTTTATTGAAGCAGTATGTTGTTGTGTTGTCAGATCGTTACCAGATTACTGTAAACTGCGATAAACCTGTTCAATAAACTAGTGTGATCACAACACATTCTAAAATACACGCACACACACACACGCACGCACGCACACACCCACACACACACACAAATTCACAAACACCCACAAAGCTCATTTGATTTATCATAATATGCTTTATCTGAAAAGTAAGTATCTTATCTCCAGATAAAGGCAGGAAGGAGAGAGCAGTCCATCCAGTTGTAGAGAGACACACTCTGTATCAAACAGAATGAATGGAACGTCAAGGTGGATTAAAAGGATTCGATAGAATCTAACTTTTTGGAACATTCGAAAAGAGAACGTTCAGACGGGTTAGGGTTCTTTTTGGGCACGAGCTGATGACTCACAGGAGATTTGAGACAAGATATCGAACCCAGGGACCAATTTTCATGGACTAACTTTATTGAGGATAACCGAACAGGGAAGTGCTTGGCAACAGGAGACGAAACCATAGTTAAAATACGCTTGTCTGTTTGTTTCTTAAAAAAAAAAAATGTAATCTTTTATTATAAAAATGTGTCGTCACAATAAAGTTAGTGTTACACGTGCGACGTCTGTTGGTATCAGTTACAAATAATTGTGTAAAATAATTTAGATTAGCAAAAGTGTTGAGTAATAGTAAGACTTTACAAATAGTTTACCTCGGAATTTATGTAAACCGAAATACAAGTAATCAATTTTCATAATAGGTTGACATTTAAGAACAATTTAATGTTTTCCACCAAACAAATTTGACTAATTTACAGTCATTCATTCTTATTTTCAGAATTTTTATACACTCTGGTTATATTATCAACAAGGATTTATATAATATAATATGATTTAATATCAGTACAAAGTGGAACACATATTCCCAGATGACAGATCCACTAGATTAGGGGACAGATAGCCATGTAACCGCAAGAGCAATTAGAGAAATAGGGAAGAACTCTGAGCTGCTGTAATCCCTAGACATGCTGCCACGTGCCCCACCCACTAAACACACAGACACACACACAGACACACACACACACACAGACACACACACATACAGAGACACACACATACACACACACATACACTCACACACATACATGCCAATTGATGCTAAATGGAGGAGATTTGGGATTATTTTCAATTGAAGAACTGACTGTAATACAGAGAGAGAGAAGGACAGAGAGAAAGAGGAGAAGAAAAAGAAGAGAGAGATAGAAAGAGTGAAGGAGAGAGAGAGAGAGAGAGAGAGAGAGAGAGAGAGAGAGAGAGAGAGAGCTACAAACAGACAGAAGAACACTCTGGTTTTTGAAGAAAGGTAAAAGGTCAGGGAACTATTTGAAACAACCGAAAAACAGTCAAACAAGACGACAAGAATCCAAGAGAAGTTGTCGGTGACAGGGTGGAAGGAGATGGAGGGGTGGAGGGGTGGAGGAGGAAAACGAGGTGAAGAGGTGGAGAGGATGGAGGGTAGAGAATAGTCTAGGCCACGTCCTCGGTGACACACTGCAGTCCTTAATCCAGATTAGAATGTCTAAAACGGGTCGGGTAAATCTGCTGGCCAGCCAGTAAAGCAGAATGTGCTGTCAGTCGCAATCACTCACAGCACACACACACACGCACGCACACACAAACACACGCATACACAGCATTGACAGACACGCACTTACAGAACCCCCCCCCCCCCACACACACGCAAACACGTACACTCACACATGCACACACAGCACAGACAGAGACACGCACACACAGACCCCCCCCCCCCCCCCCACACACACACACACATCCCTAATCCCCAACACAGTGGCAATTTGCAATTGTGTGGAAACACTTTATGTTCTCACACACCACACCAGTCACACACACCAGTCACACAAAGACACACACACAGACGTACACATCCTAATCCCTTGTGCAAACTCGGTACCTGGTCTACCAGCTAACCCACAACACAGCACAACAACCCCCACCACTGTGTTCTCCACCCAGCCTGACAGCTAAACCAGCTGGCCTCACCAACACTGGAAGAATGTAGCAATGCTTTTGTGTATAGATGTACAGTATGTGTATTGCCTATCTGTCTATCTATCTATCTATCTGCCTATCTACCTATCTATCTATAGATCTATCGATCTACCTATCTGTCTCTCTGGCTATCTATCTATCTATCTATCTCTCCATCTACCCATCTATCTATCTACCTACCTACTTACCTACCTGCCTGTTTGTCTGTCTATATGTCTCTCTCTTTCTATCTGTCTTGTCTATCTGTCTCTGTCTGTCTCTCTCTTTCTCTCTGTCTCTCTGTCTCTCTGTCTCTCTATCTCTCTTTCTCTCTGTCTCTCTCTCTGTCTCTGTCTGCCTGTCATTAACATTTTACCTAAAGTTTGCTTCGTACTTTGTCGAACAGTTCATTTTACTCACACAGTCTAATGCTTTTAGTGAAGCTTCCTGTTATTTGAATGGGGTTGTTTTTGCATGTTGCTTCATGATATCCCCTCTACCTGTGGGGTATGTGTGTGTGTGTGTGTGTGTGTGTGTGTGTGTGTGATGAGTCAGTGGAAGGTGTCTGAGGTGACAGTGTAGGTGACTGATTGCATTGGACAGTAATCTCGGGGTGGAGATTACCTGAGTGGTATTAGGAGAACTGGTAGAGTGGAAGTGGAACAGTTCATGCTGAACTGGGAAAAAGGGCCAATGAGTCCAGTTGACGTATTTCCCCCTCTGTCTATTCGGCTGTGACGCAGGAACGGTAATGTTTAATTTTCGCGAGCATAAGCCTGAAAGTTACACTGAAACACCTTCCTTCGTGTCAGAAGTTACACCTCGTGTACTGATAAGTTACATTGGTTTGAGTACATAGCCAAACAAACATTGTGTGGTCAATTACATTCTTGCACTTGCTTGTTTAGATGGCAGACGGCACTGTTATTCATAAAAAGGTTACGTTTTGCCATATCATAACCGTATAGCATTAAAACACCTGAAGCCTGAAGGTGCATGCGTTAAATAACAAGCCAGTTCGATAAACCTTTAACGCAGATTCAATTAAGCATAAAAGAGGCTTCGTGCAAGAACAATTCCACTGAAAAGAAGCACATAGGAAAATAATATTTATTTAATAATAATTATTTGTTCATTTAATACTCCCTAGTGCACCTAGCAACAAGTCAGGTGCGTGCAGATATAAAGTAATCAAAGATAGATCATTACTTTGCCTCGAAATAAAAGTGCGCCTCCATCCTGCTGTGAACGGTACTGCAGCATTACGGCCCGAGGGCGCCCTCTTGTGGGTCAATCTTCTGTCCTAAAACATTTTTCATTTACATATATTCTTATTAATTGAAATACCAGGTTTAAATTGTGTCTCCGTAGTATTAAAAGTGATACAGTATTTTATTTTCAAATAAAGTTATTCTGTTATATATTAAATTATAGTTCTTCCGTTCTATTCCTCTAACGCTCCAATCAGTTTCCCTCTTTGTCTGATTGGTGGAATTTAGATCATTTTAATTGGCTACGCACCATGTCAATCAAAATTCTATAAGACGATTGGTTGTTTGGTTTCAACAATTCCCTGATTGGCTGATAGTCCCTCCCTAACACGGATGTTGTGGTTCTGGTCGATCATGTGCCAAAACAAACCTTTCTAACTGAGCGTGTTGATCGATAATAAAACATTTCCGATATGTTGCGCGAAGCAAAAGAAAAATGTCCTTTTGCAGAGGACAGTTTTAGTCGTTTTTTGACCCAGAGTAACATGTACGGTCTCTGCCAAGCAGGAGAACAGGAGTTACTGGCTGCGACTTTGAAAGGCAAAGTGGTCTGTTTCAAATACCAGGACCTGCTGCACAAGATCAGACCAGTGGCCAAGGAGGTCCAGTTCACTTACATACCAGGTGAAGTTATTCTGCTGTATTAAGTAGCCTGTTTAGAGTTATCACATTTAAAATGAAGGCTTGTCATTCTACATCACTACAGTGTTTGTGTTTATTTGAGAACAGAAATGTGCAGTAATATCTCCAAGCCAGAGACCACTAGTTAAGATGTGAATGTGTGTGTGTGTGTGTACTGTAGGCTACTGTGGAAATCTGACCTACATTAAATTATTATATTGACCTTTAATTATCCCTCCAGTTGACGCTGAGATTGTGTCAATCGATGCCTTCACCAAGTCTCCACCAAACAGAGGTCTCGTTGTAGGAATCACCTTCATCAAGGTATACAGACGTCCCTCTCCTCTTCTTCAAGTAAGGCTTAATAGAAAGTAACTTTCATCTTGTGTATTCACAGGATTCTGGTGACAAAGCAACTCCTTTCCTCAACATTTATTGCGATTACGAACCAGGTTCTGAATTCAACCTGGAGTCGATCGCACGTGAGTCACACGCCGCCTTGATGTGTCAAAGAAATAAAGATACAATATCCGAATCCGAATCCAAACGAACGACTCAACCCTGTGTCATCCTTCCTAGAGAGTTGTCTGAACCTGGAGCTGCAGTTCACTCCCTTCCAGCTTTACCACACAGAGTGAGTCGCTTTGTTCCGGTTTCAGATTCAAACCGTTTGATTAGTGAACCAAAGAGCCAGTGTTGATCTGTCTCTCTGATTCAGGGTGCACTGGGGGGATGAAGGCAGTGAGACTGTGTTTCTTCTGAGTGGTCATGACCAAAGAATCCACCTGTACAAAGAGGTAAGCTTTGATCGACGTTTTGTTTTGAGTGTTGTAGTTTTAAATCAATCCACTCCAGCTCTGACTAACTCAACACATTTGACTCTTTCTCCCAGAATGCCTCGCTTCACCAGTTTGAAGAGCAGCCAGTGGAGAGGCTGTTCCCTGAACTGCAGAAACTACCCAGCAAGTTAGTCTGTCTCTCTGTCCACTTCTGTGGGGATTGAGGATGATGATATGACATGACATTGGCAGTAACTGTGTGTGTGTGTGTGTGTGTTCTGCAGTGTTCTATGGATGGACATGCTCAGTATCCCAGGACATCGCCGTCTGTCTGCATTCGGATGTCAGAACGGTTGTGTGGGTCTGGCTCTGGTGGATCAGACAGGGCCTGGTGAGAGCACACACTCAGACACACACTCAGACACACACACACACACATACACTCACACTCACACACTGTATGCAAGATATTCATATTTTTTTGATAGCTCTCTCTTGAAAGTCACTTCAGATAAAAGCTTCTGCTAAATGAATAAATGTATCACTTTGATGTGTGTGCTCTCGTGTGTGTGTGTGTGTGTGTGTGTCAGAGGTCCTGCAGAGCTGGTGTGTACAGCAGGACAGTCCCATCTCCACAGTGCTGCTCTTTCCCCTCCACTGCCAGTCTGACAAAGAGAGCTACAACCTCCTGGTGACCAGCACCATCGAGATGGCCGTGGTGTACAGGTACCTCACCTGCATGTGGTGTACAGGTACCTCACCTGCATGTGGTGTACAGGTACCTCACCTGCATGTGGTGTACAGGTACCTCACCTGCATGTGGTGTACAGGTACCTCACCTGCATGTGGTGTACAGGTACCTCACCTGCATGTGGTGTACAGGTACCTCATCTGCATGTGGTGTACAGGTACCTCACCTGCATGTGGTTTACAGGTACCTCACCTGCATGTGGTGTACAGGTGATCTCACCTCACCTGCATGTGGTGTACAGGTACCTCATCTGCATGTGGTGTACAGGTGATCACACCTCACCTGCATGTGGTGTACAGGTGATCTCACCTCACCTGCATGTGGTGTACAGGTACCTCATCTGCATGTGGTGTACAGGTACCTCACCTGCATGTGGTTTACAGGTACCTCACCTGCATGTGGTGTACAGGTGATCTCACCTCACCTGCATGTGGTGTACAGGTACCTCATCTGCATGTGGTGTACAGGTGATCACACCTCACCTGCATGTGGTTTACAGGTGATCACACCTCACCTGCATGTGGTGTACAGGTGATCACACCTCACCTGCATGTGGTGTACAGGTGATCACACCTCACCTGCATGTGGTGTACAGGTACCCACACCTCACCTGCATGTGGTGTACAGGTGATCACACCTCACCTGCATGTGGTGTACAGGTGATCACACCTCACCTGCATGTGGTGTACAGGTGATCACACCTCACCTGCATGTGGTGTACAGGTGATCACACCTCACCTGCATGTGGTGTACAGGTGATCACACCTCACCTGCATGTGGTGTACAGGTGATCACACCTCACCTGCATGTGGTGTACAGGTGATCTCACCGTCTGCTCTTCCCAGGGACGTGCAGGAGAGTGGAGTGTCGCGGCCCGTGTGCCTCGCAGAGAGTGACCAGAGCGACGCGGTGCTCTGCGCTCTGACGGTGGACCTGGACTTTGACGGCCAGAGGGAGATCCTCCTGGGGACCCACGGGCAGGTGAGGAGGCATGCGTCAACATCGCCGCATAGCTGCGGCGTTGAACGTTTGGTGGGAGGAGCCCTGGGTTTGAACATGCCATCTCTTGATCTGCAGTTAAATGCTTTTGAAGATTTTCGTCCAATATGCATATCAATACACACCCTTGTACATCTTGTACTTCACTGATTGCTCAGGGATTCGGAGTAGTGATCCAATAACATTCTTCCCATGCAGGAGCTGCTCTGCTACAAGTTCCAGCAGCCAATGAGAGAGGCTGCGGGCCAGTTTCAACTGCTTTGGAGGCGGAGTTTCAAGAGCCCTTTGCTGTCAATCATCTACCTGGACCTGACAGGAGATGGGCTGAAGGAACTGGCTATTTTAACACTGAAAGGGCTGCACATATTACAGGTAGATACACCTGGTAGTAAAAACACACCTCCAAAAGACTATGGTAGAATATACATGTATATATTAAGATATAGGATAGAGATATTTTCTGGTTTATCTTCAATGTTTCTTTCTCCTTACTTCACTAGCATAGTTTGACAAGTACGGCAGATCTCGTCCTGCAACGATTGGCTGAAAGAGTTTCCATTCTGACGACTGCGTCGGAGTTCCAGCCAATCACAGACCAGGATACTGAGGAGGATACTGATGTTGCAGCCAATAAGGAGATGGATGCTACAGAGCCTCCCATCAATATAGAGAGTTCCATCTCAAATTGAGACCTCTAATCTGCTGCTTACATATGTTACTGTGCCTAACTCTCTGAGAAAGCTTGAGTTTTACTGGCCTCTTTGAGAATCTGTATCGTTATACAAAAATGTTTATTTATTGATGATGTTGTTTAAGATCATGATTTATTCATCTTGAAGTTCTGTATTCGTGTACATAGTACCTATGCTTGCATTGCTGACTGTGTATGTATGTATTTCCAATGAACTTTTATTGGAGAGAGTGAAAATGCAATAAAACACTACAGTGCCTACTTGCAACAACAAGACAATAGACTGAAGATTACTGTTTTATTTCTGTATGTTTTGCTAAAAGGGTAAAAAATAGGGAAAACGGTTCTGTTCCAATCATGTAATTGGGTCCATGTGACGTCAGCTTGCGCGCTTTGACAGCGCGAGACGCCCCCGCGCGCACCGCCAGGCTCGCTCTTCACCGGTCAGCGGCACTGTGGTCCGCTCCTGAGATTTCACCGAATATTTCCCCCACTTAGCAGTACAAAGACAACAATAGCAACAACCTCACTTTTCAGTTACCGATCTTCCAAAGACTTCCTAAATCCCGTAAGATGGCGTTAAAATAATAATGATACAAAATCCTAAATAGTCCCCTCGCGCAAATCTTTAATAATGTTTACCTTTTGAATAGTTCATCGTGTTCCCTCACGCGCACGCACCGCATTATTCTATGAAAGACATTCAGGGGTTGCTGCGCGTGAAAAGGCTCCAGCGAGAACAATTACCAGTAGGAGCACGAGCTTCAGAAGTGTCAGGAGCGCCTTAATGAATGCATTTCTCTCCGTTGCTTTTTATATTTAGCTTTCTGTGACGCTTCGAGAGGCACCAGTCGAGTAGCGAACACACCGAATGCGCTGTTTCCCGTCATCTTTGTACGGGGGAAGAAACAAGCTTAGAAAAAAAACGTTTCAAGGCGTAAAAAAAACAAGAACAAACTTGACCCGTCTCGAGCGAGCTCGCCGGTCGCTGTGATGTGTTGAGAAGCGCGCGCGGTGGAATCACGCACATTGATTAAGAGACAAACTGCTGAGGTCTGGAACATGATGATGGCCGGTGGAACAGTGGAACAAAACGGCGTCTTCTCCATTCCGCACCATCAACAGACCCACATGGATCCAGATCTGCCAGACTCCAGAAAGCGGCCTCTGGAAACTCCATCAGAAGAAGCCTGCTGCACCAAGCGCACCAATGTTGGAGGTAAGAGACATCAGATAGCTGCTTCTCCACACTGTCTACTGCATTGAAGTCCAACACTGTTCATGACTCAGGGCCTTGCTGATGATGTGGATATATATAAACTTGTCATCAGTCTATAAACATTTCCAAAAGCAATATTATCTGGCGTCCAATAGAGTTACCAGTGTGTTCTACACGCTATCGCAGTTCAAAATGTCACATTTGTTATTACTCAGAACCACGGAATGATCTAGATTCTACTTGTATGGTTCTAGATTCTAGAACCATAGAAGTTTTAGCATTCTACACACTTGCCCTACATTAACGGATAACAGAGTATAAACAAAAAGAAAAAGCCCTTCCATCAGAGTCAAGACTGTGTCTGTTCAACAAGGACCCCTCTGAACCCAGTAACCCTGCACGTGCACATCTGGACCTCCTGCAGGATGTTCTGATGTTCACAAGCTACACACACACACACACACACACACACACACAGAGAGCGGTGTACTGATTACAGTTCTGATGGTGAAGGTAGGCTTATAGATTCTGTCAATGTTGCTTCCTGGCTCTCAAACCAACTCCTCATTCTTTTAATGCATTTAGAAGATGTGGTCATTCTTGGCATCATTAGGCTCCAAGCTACTCTAACATCCAGCTGTTTAAGATCATGACTAGTAGAATAACACAAAAATTTACTTGTTTGGCATCAAGACTTTCCTACAATATGTTCTAAAATACCACATGGCTGATAGTAGCCTGAAGAATGTGGTAGAATAGCTTGAGAAAAGTCTTATGTTCCATCTTGAATCCTTTTCGATTCTGCAAGGTGCTGTTTGTAAACAAATTTTCAGTTTTTACACAGAATATCCCTCTTTTTCTTAGGATCTTAGACATGAGAATCCTCCCAACTAGGACAGTAAACTGTGTTTGTTGGCAAGTTTTTGTTTGTGTGTTTTACGTTGTGTTTCATGAGTAAAAATCACAATAATAATAATACGTAATACTTCTGTAGCGCTTTTTACAACACTCAAAGCTGCTTCACATTTCAGATCTAATAAAAATGCTAAATAAAACAACAAGGTAGGCAGGAGGAAAGAAAAGAATCATTTGAAGGCAGTTTTGAAGAGTCTGTTCAGTCAGCTGCTGGTCAGGACTCAGTCCTGAAGCTGTGGGATCAGACAAGTGTCCAGGGGGACAGATTCAGATTCAGAATCAGATTCACGTCTCTCTAGGTCAGAGGCTCCTCCCTCTCTGGCCCTTGGTTTGACCTCTGAACTCCTCTGTAGGAAGCGTGTGAACCACCAACGCCGCGTAGCTTCAACACGACACAATCAATCTCCAGCCGATTGTGTCAGCCGAGCACACACCGCTGACGAGGTGCTAAACTCCTGTTTGTGTTCCACCTTCCTTTGGTGTGACCGGGGTGAGATTGTCGGTGTGATGTCACACAGAGAGGCGGAATGCTCACCCTATAGAACCGACGGAACTCCTGAACATTCTTACAGGAATGAACCCACTGTGCCCAGCTGTCATTCTATACGCTTGGTGTCATATCACCAGCCAGCTCATTTTATTAGCCGTATCCATTCAACATTATGCGTGTCACTCTATCGTTGTAGTTTAATAATAACATAAAATAAAATGAATCTGATATGGTGATGGCGGAAACGTGATTTGATCATCTTCGACAGACGGTTGGAAATGCACACCTCCGGACTGCGTCTGATATCGATCACATCGTCCCTCCTGATCAATAACATGTCGTTACCATAACAAAGAGGAGAGAGAGGGACTGCTCCGGCTTGTCCACATCACGTATCGTGCGATCACCGTCAGTCGAAACAAACACACCCCAGCTTCTCTCCGAACACACTTAACATTTAGTCGTTTGCCAGACGCTCTTATCTCTGAGGCAAGTAGGGTGAAGTGCCTTGCTCTAGGACACAACATCATGTTGGCACAGTCAGGGCTCAAACCAGAAACCTTCTGATTACCAGCCCAACTCCTCAACCGTTCAGCCAACCTGACTTCCAAACACAAACGTATCTTTTGCTCTTCGCTTTGTGTAATTTTTGGGGGGGATATGTAATTCGTGCATTTCATGCGGCGGCCCCTGTTCCTGCCTCGCATGCAGGATCCAAACCCATGGATCAGTGGGATTAGCGATGATATGCTAATGTTACTAATGGAAGCTTTGGCACAGGAATGTGAGCTGGTGTGGGGTGTTTTTTTTTTTTTTTGGTGGTGGGAAGGACACAGGTGTCCTTGCAGAGCTATGTGACGTGAGAAGACTGTGAATGAACCAGGTGGCTGGAAGAGAGAGAGAGAGAGATGGAGAGATGGAGAGAGAGAGAGAGAGAGAGATGGAGAGAAAGAGAGAGAGAGAGAGATGGAGAGAGAGAGAGAGATGGAGAGAGGCAGTGATAGAGAGGGGAGGGGAGAGGAGCGTGAATGAGGAGGGGGGAGATGGAGAGAGAGAGGGATGAAGAGAGAGATATAGAGATAGATGGAAGGGGAGAGGAGAGTGAATGAGGAGGGGGGAGATGGAGAGAGAGAGAGAACCAACAGAGAAACAATGCCTATGTTCACTAGTGAGTCTAGGCAAGACAATGAATGTGATTGGTTTATGGCTGTAATTTACTGCAGCACACTCCCCCAGATGCGGATGTACACCTGTAAATACTCTCACTGTGCTGAGCATCAAAGACTGGAAATCCTTCTAGATAATGAAAACGCCTTTTAAAAGGGGGGGACACAGGGTTCTAGAAGCGCCTTGGAAATTACTATTGACGGAAGCCAAACTCTGGTCGTTTACACACACACACACAAGCATGCACGACACACACACACATGCGCCCTCACAGAAGCGTGCGCATGTAAGATAGCGCTCTCCATAGAAGATTTACAGGCGTAGTGATTGGTTTCGTCGCCCCCACTCCCCTCCACCATTCTGCGGCACTGCCATTTGCAGTGGTTGATGAGCCCCTAAAACTCCCCCTCCCCCCCCACCCTCTCCAACATGGCGGTACAAGGGGAAGGGTGCGGGGGGCGGGGTTGAAGAAAGAAGGTAGGAGGGTGGGGGGGGGGGGGGGGCAGGGGCGGGGGGCGTACGACAGGCAGGCGCTCTCCTCCTCCACCCCGTTCATCATCCACTCACCGGCGTCCACACACACACACACACCTCTGCAGCCGCCACTCAAGGTCACCCTTCGCGCTCCAAACACACACACACACACTTCCTTTCATTCCCATCCTATTACACTCCACCCCCCCCCCCCCCCCCACCCCCCCCAAAAAAAGAAAAAGATACGTTAATCGGCCCTGCTATTTCTTATAGAGCTGCGTCAAAATAGGTAGAATGGGAGAGAGAAAAATTCAATTTTTGGGGGGAGATGGGGAGGGGGTGGGGGGGAGGTAGAGGTGGTGGTGGTGGTGGTCGGGGGGGGGGGCAGTAAGGACAGGCGTTGGGGTGTGGGGGCATGACGCGGCAGGGAGCGAAGGCTGCTGATTGGCCGGTGGAGGTGTCCGTCAGCTACGTTACTGCAGACAGACGGGTCGCTCGATGAATATGGATGAGAGCTGTGAAAGGGGTGATGCGGCAGCAGGAAAGACCCCCCCCCCCCCCCTTCAGACCGGTGCGGGCTTGAACAATGCGTGGCGTCTTTCTCTGAAAAACACTGAGAGTACGCATTAGCATTTTCTCAGACAATTGAGGCTGGGGACAGCTGCAGAGATGGCTCGGATGCTGTGTTGAAAGCTAGTCTCTCCCTCGCGCTGAGGTTATCCAGACCTCGGTCGAAATAGGTTGGCTGGTCGCATTCCTCAACGCCACCATTGCACCTATGCCTAGCGTAACGTTAAGGTTCCCATTTGAGATTACGCCTCGGCATTGATGGAGATCTGACAGAGGAGTGGAAACCAGCAGATCTCAGAATGGGTAAGATCCCTTTTTGGAGAAAAAAAAAGCAACAAAAAAACCCACCTCTCCATCTTTCACTGTCTCTCTCTCTCTCTCTCTCTCTCTGTGTCTTTTGAATACATTTTTTGGGGTGTGTGTGTGTGTGTCTGACTTGTTGAATACATCGTCGTGTGTGCAACTCTTTCTTCTTTTTTTTGTGTGTGTGCGAGGCATTTCGTGCGCCGTGAATCTCATCGGCTCATTAATGCTCGTTTTGTTCCGCCGATCTCTCTGCTGTCTGGAGCAGGTTGGTCTATTGAAATGCAGAGTGAGTATTCTGAGGGCTACTGAGGAGGAGGAGGGTGGGGGGGAGGAGGAGGAGGGGGGGGAGGAGGAGGGGGGGAGGAGGGGGAGGAGGAGGAGGAGGGGGGGAGGAGGAGGAGGAGGAGGAGGGGGGGGAGGAGGAGGAGGAGGGGGGGGAGGAGGAGGGGGGGAGGAGGAGGAGGAGGGGGGAGGAGGAGGAGGAGGGGGGAGGAGGAGGAGGAGGAGGGGGGGGAGGAGGAGGAGGAGGGGGGAGGAGGAGGAGGGGGGGAGGAGGAGGAGGAGGGGGGAGGAGGAGGAGGGGGGGGAGGAGGAGGAGGAGGGGGGAGGAGGAGGAGGAGGGGGGAGGAGGAGGAGGAGGAGGGGGGGGGAGGAGGAGGGGGGGGGGGGAGGAGGAGGAGGAGGGGGGGAGGAGGAGGAGGAGGAGGAGGGGAGGAGGAGGAGGAGGAGGAGGGGGGGGGGGAGGAGGAGGAGGGGGGGGAGGAGGAGGAGGAGGAGGAGGGGGGATGGTCACAAGGCATTTCCTCCTAACCCCCCCCCCCCCCCTTCCCCCCCGCCTTGAGTAACTCCACTGGTCAGGCTGGTGTCTCTGACCAGGGGTTCTAACTCCTAGCCTCCTCCGGCAGAGTGTCAGATTGGGGTGGTGGTGGTGGTGGAGGTGAGGGGGGGAAGCAGGGTTGAACTTACACCCTCCCCCCTGACTCTCTTGGCTCCCCCAATGTGCTCGCTTGTCTCCCCCCTGCTCCCTGGCGAATTGCAGCAACAGATTGTAATGTTTACTCTATCACATGACGCCATTAAAACCTGTTACTGTGATTTCAGACACTAGGAGGGAATTAATTATTGACTAATGAACAGCGGAACTGTTCTCCAAGGCCAGAGAAGGAGGGGAACCTCAGAAGCTAGGTACCATGCTGAGCTCCCTCTGGATCGGAGAACCGTGGGGGTGGAGATGTTCAGGTTTACCTGCTCACGAGCCTCCCAGACCCCCCTGGTGTGGGAGGGGGGGGGGGGGGGGGGGGGGGGGTTATGGAACAACCTTGTCTTGTGATTGGACTCTCTGACCGCAGGAGAAAGGAGTCGTGTGATTTGCGAACACGGTTGTCTTGAGGCTCATCTGTGGTCCTTACTCTGCCCGCCAAGGTCACTTACTGTGGTTAGCGTCCAGCGGAGGAATGGTTGGACAGGAAGGGACCCGGGTTTGAGGAAAGGTGTGACGCCGTCAGAATAGCTTGGTTATGGAGGCGAAATATCTTCTTTTGGGGGAGGCGGGAGGGGAGGGTGGGAGGGAAGGGGGGAGGGAAGGGAGGAGGGGAAGGGGAGGCGTTGTCATTATTTAGTATCGTTTACAGCAACAACACACTGGACTTGTCTTCCGCGGTTGACGTACGTTTCAGTCGAAGATGAAGAATGTTCACGTGTGTCAATGACACATTGAGCAGAATGCGTCTTCCTCCCTCTTCCTCGCGCCGCCATCCTCAGGGGCTGATGGGACATCGCCAGGAGAACGGGAAACGACCTCGAAAATCTGAAGAACGGTTACGTTCACTTACCTCACCGTAGTAACAAGCGAGCGGAACCTGCCAGACCGTTTTTTTATTATTATTCAAGCTCCGGCAATGAATATCCGAGTGTGACATGACAGGCATACTAATGGAGCCCTGAGCAGACCTGACGAGTCGACTGCCTGTGAAATCCCTGGATGTCTCAGTGCCATGTTCGTTATGATATGGATCTAACGAGAACATTACAGGAGGTCAGTCAGGCTGAGACGCAGTTATTCGCCCGCCACTCCCCCCTCCCTTCCCCCACCCCCCCCAGACCAGACCCCAGAGGTCTGTACCCCCCCCCCCCCCCCCTCCAGCCCCTCTGCAGGGGAGAGAGAGCGAGCAACACCCCCCAACCAGACCCTGCGGTGATTGTTTGCACCCGAATGAGGTCTTTTGTTGGATGCTATTTTCGTCCTTCGGGCTGCGGTGCCTCGCTACGTTTGTGTCGGTTACGGGGTTCATCATCCAGTAGTGACACGAGCTCGTCCTTCGACGGAGAAGCTTAGCCATGACGTCATCCGCTCTGCCAGAGAGCAGCTATCACACAGTGACGTCATCCCACTGGAACAAGGATGTAGAATCAACATCTGTACGGCCGAGGGAGGGAAAAGTAAAAAACTGAAACCCCAATTTGACAAAAACGACCATCGCCTGCAGACTCTCACCCAACCGATATTACGAAACGTTAACGTGTTCTGTCGTCGTCCCCCTTATCTGATCCATGAATGTTCGGTGTTGATTAGCGATGCCTTGAGTAGCTCACTCAGAGATGCGCTCTTCATAATTAGGACCGGGTCCAAACTCACAGCGGGTTGATTGGTTCTGTCTGGATTAACCGTGTCGCTCCATAGGACCTTGTCAGGACACGGCTCACCTCAGAGGGGGTGATTAAAGAGTAGCATTCACACATCGAGTCTGATGAGAGGACTGACTGACCTTTAAGTTCTTTTAGCCAGTCTTCTGATAAAAGCAGCGCTGCCTGTCTGTCTGCCTGTCTGTCTGCCTGCCTGTCTGTCTGTCTGCCTGTCTGCCTGTCTGTCACAGATCGACAGCAAGGCTCCGCAAAGCCAGCCATGATCCCAAATCTGAAAATGGAGGTCTGGAGATTGTTTGTGTGTTGGCAGACGCCACGACGAAACAAATCTGGGGGATTTCAGTGTCATATGTTCCTATCAATCCCCCCCCCCCACCCCCCTTTTTCCATCGCCCAGGAACCCCCTTATGTTAGCTTTTAATGGAGTGCCACTATAGGACTGGTTTTTAAACGTGTCGTCTGTATGTCGTTGACTTGACAGTTTTCCTGTGGCGAAGGTGTCTGTCAGGTTTGAGGGTCGATCGTTAAAAGCAGAATCTGCCTCAGTTGAAAAATAAACTTAAAATGATACTTCGCCCGTGATGTTCTTTCAGAAGGATTCTGAAAGAGATACAGTTTAAAATTAGAACCGAGAAAAGAGGCCAGCAGCCTTTTCCCTCTGCAGAAAATCTGGGACGGAACGTAAAACGTGTCACCGATCTCCGATGAAAATGCGGGTCGCCTTTAAACTGAAGAACCACATGAAGACGCGAAGAAACTGACCTGAACCGGAGGGATGTGACAGGAAGGAGTTTTGTGTTTGTTCTTAGATGTTCTCTTTATTTCATGAATCTTTGAAACATCGTTGCTGGAACGTGTTGCAGCGATGGAAGACGTGTTAGGCTGTTCACTTCACACGAAGGGTTCATTCAGAAACACCCCGACGACAAAACACTAAAAGTTTTAACATCGCCCTCTTCCCTTGAAGGGGCAGACCCCGTCTCATGAATGAAACACACAACAATCCCCCCCCCACCCCCACCCCCCCCCCCCCCCCCCCTCCCTGCCCATCAAACATACGAGAGATACCGGATATTTGCAAGTAACCTCAATTTATTTTACAGTGTGTGCTGCCTGGGGTGTATATGATGTGTGGGGCTTCTTTACAAGCCTGTGATCTCTTCTGTCTTCTGTGTGTGTCTCTTCTCTCACCCCAGAGGAGGGCGAGTACTTTCTGAAGGTGCTGATCCCCAGCTATGCGGCCGGCTCTATAATTGGCAAGGGAGGCCAGACCATTGTACAACTACAGAAGGAAACAGGCGCCACTATCAAGCTTTCCAAATCCAAAGACTTCTACCCAGGTAAGAATGCTCGTCAGGCGGGGGGGGCGGGGGGGGTGTGGGGGGTTTAATTGTGTCGAAGGCTCACGCAGGTAAAACAGGAGTTTCACAGAGCCTGGATCAGACCACTGCAGTTGTACTGCCCCATCTTAAGAGCCACACTGGTCTCGAAGGCCTTACCCATTCACATGTAGTCTTATATCAGACGCTCTTACCTAGAGCGACTCACAGCAAGTACAGGGACATTCCCCCCCTGAGGCAAGCAGGGTGAAGTGCCTTGACCAAGGACACAACGTCATGTTGGCACAGCCGGGGGTTCGAACCAGGTTCACCCAGAGCAGGACTGCATAGCAGGCTGTGTGCAGATTCCATATCCAGATTAGTCTATTGACTTCAGCCCTTCCAGTTATTCCTCTTCCTGTTTGGCTAAACTCTAAACATGGATCCCATCCAATATTCTGTACGTCTACGTTCTTCACAGAAGAACAATCATTCTTCATTCTGGTACAATGCAAGAACTGCATTTAATCAATTTCCTCCCTTGGCTGTCTGGCTGCCATTTTATCTCCAAGACGGAGAGAGCAGTGTCTCGTGGGGAGGGGAGAGGGAGGGAGGGAGGAAAGGAAGAGAGAAGGCATATTGGAAAGCAGACCAGACCTGAGGTGTGCGCGTGCGAGGTAGGGGCTTTGCTCATGTTCACAAGTGACCCCTTCCAGCTCTCTGGACACCCCCCCCTCTCCTTACCCCGGACGAGGAAGTGTTTTGTCCCCTCGATAACAGCGACGCTCTAGTCGAAGGCAACATGTCAGTTTTGTCCTCCGTGTCTCGAAGGAGGCCGGCGTCAGCTGAAAGAGAACAGGTGTCGTCCTCCTCCTCTTCCTCCTCTTCCTCCTCCTCCTCTTCCTCCTCCTCCACTGTCCTCCCGTGATTAGGGCCAGATGTCAGCTGTGATAACCCACAGAACAGAACCAGCCAGCTTAGTTAAGCTACTCAGCTCCACTATCAGTTCATCATCGTCAGGAGGAACAGCCCTGCGAGAGAGAGACTCCCCAGCACAACACACACTCCCAGGTCAGTCACAGAGGGAGAAACAGGGAGAGGAAATATTAACAGGCTTTTAATATAAGCTCAGAGTTAGTTCTTTTCTCCTCGAAGGTATTAAAATTTAATCGCCGATTACGGAGAGGAAGACGGTTTCTCTTCGACTGTTGCTAGGATTTGAAGTGAGTCTTTTACAGCTGCTGCTAGTCTGCTTGAAAAAGCACGGATCAGACTCAAGATAGGAGCCAGAAGTTTGAAAATAAGAAGCATGATGAACGATTCCCTGGCTGGGCCTTGGCAACAGAACTCTGGCACCAAACACAACTAAAAGACCCCTCCCTCTCTACCCCCCCCCCCCCCATTCCTCCTCCAAGATCCATGCACCAAATCTTCTCCCCTAAAATCCTCTTGATTCTTAATCTTGACTCAGATGTAGATTCTAATGTAGATTAGATTTACAGACTCTCAGTGAAATCTCTCACTGAGAGAGAAGGCAGAGGTGGGGGAGGTGGGGGGTGGGGCTGGGGGGTGTGGGGGACAGTTTGGGACAGTTGATCCTCTCTGTGGTTGGGTCATTGATGTGTTGATAGGCCACCACCTGCTCTGCCCCTCCCCCTTTCATTACACTGATGACTGACTGGTAGAGTTCAGGGAGAGGGTGCAACTGGCACAGATCTGATTGGACGGTGTTGAAGTATGCGCTCCCCCCCCCCCCCCCCCCCCCCCCCCCCCCCACCCCAGCCCCCCCGCCCCCCGGCCCCCCGCCTCCCTGAAAGTAAAATGAAACTACAACAGAGCACTGTGAGATAGAACTACATTTTCGGGGGTAGAGCAGCACAAGCTCAGCTCCTATGATCCCAGATCAGGACCCAGACATCAGGTCTTTACTGCACCTGTGACTCTGGCTGAGAACTGGAAGTGAGAAAACAAAAAGGTTGCTACAGTAAGAGATCATTTTTCATCTGTCCTGGCAATGGGGAAGTTGCAATAGGAAGGCTTTCAGAGGTAGTCATCTGGAGACGGTTTTCAAAATCAAGATGTTTTTCGGACCCCCATCCAGGCAGGTTGACTGCCTCTGGAACCCTCTCTGCTAGGGGAGACTCCTGGACGAATGAGGGTTCCACACGGAGTCAAAACGTTGGTAGTTATTTTAAATTCGTGACTCGACGTTGATGGATTTGAATTCAACACATCGGATCGTTTCTCCTCTGACCTCTCTGAGAGTAACGGAGTCTGTCTGAGCGGGGGGGGGGGGGGGGGAGAGGGGGGGGCAGGAGAGAGAGGGGGGGAGAGAGGGGGGGGGGAGAGAGGGGGGGGAGAGCAGGAGAGAGAGGGGGGGGAGAGAGAGAGGGGGAGAGTTTCTTGTGTTTCTCTTCTTCCTCGACTCTCATCAGAAACACGTGGAAACATGTCATGATAATTCCACATACATGCAGTTCATCCTCACACACACACACACACACACACACAGACCACACGCACCACACATCACACTACACCACCACACCACCACACATCATGCACACACACACACAAACACACCACACACACATCTTTCCTTTGCTCATTCTACCTGCATCTCAATGACACGGCAGGAGATCAGCGCTGACCAGCACTCCCCCCCCCCCCCCACACCCCCACACCCCCCTCCCCCCTTACTGGAATCCATTCAGCTTGGCTTAGCCCCGCCCACCTCCAGTCTTGCCATCCGTCAGGGTGAGACAAGCTAGTGTGAATAGGAAGAGAGCCTTAATGGGATTTGTGTGCCTTGGAGGGGGGTGGGGGGGGGGGGTAGAGATGGATGAGCTCTGATGGGGACGAGTGTGGAGGATGCATGGGGGGGAGGGGGGGTGGGGGGTGGGGCACAGAAATAGCCCATTTGAATCTCTCTGGACGTGACCCTGCTCCAGCTGCTCAAGCTGCTCCTAAACACACAGAGCTTCTTCCTTCTCATACTGTTCTTTCTTCCCCTCTCTGCCTCTCTCTCTCTCTCTCTCTCTCTCTGCCTGTCTCTCTCTCTCTCTCTCTCTCTCTCTCTCTCTCTCTGCCTGTCTCTCTCTCTCTCTCTCTGCCTCTCTGCCTGTCTCTCTCTCTCTATCCCCCTCTCCCCCCTCCTCCCCCCTGCCCCTCTGACTGTGCTGGTTCCTCATAGGAGCGCTGGGCGAGGCAAGGTGGGGTCAGACCAACCCTCAACACTTTTGTTTTCCTGTTTGCTTGGAAATGTTCAGGCCTCCATCCACCTTCTGCTGCATGAGAGGAGCTGTGGGAACAACACAGCACTTCAGCATTCCTACTGTACACACACACACACGTACACACACACACACACACGTACACACACACGTACACGCACACACACACACACGTACACACACACACACACTCTCCCAGCTAAACAAACCCCATGAAACTTCAGACTTCCCCTCTTCAAGCAGAGAGCCTCGGCCAACACACACAAGTTCCTGACTGTTCTGAGCGGACAGATAAAATAGTAATGATGTCATCCAAGTATGAGACCCGGTGTTTCCGATTAGCAGAAAAGCACGATGCAGTGACCTCACCCTGCAAAACGACACCATTCGCTTTCAGGGAGAGAGAGGGAGAGAGGGGGAGAGAGAGAGAGGGAGAGAGGGAGAGGGGAGAGAGAGAGAGAGGGAGAGAGAGAGAGAGGGAGAGAGAGGGAGAGAGAGAGAGGGAGAGAGGGAGGGAGAGGGGGAGAGAGAGAGAGAGAGAGGGGGAGAGAGAGAGGGAGAGAGAGGGAGAGAGAGAGGGAGAGAGGGGGAGAGAGAGGGAGAGAGGGAGAGGGGGAGAGAGAGAGAGGGAGAGAGGGAGAGAGAGAGAGAACTGGGGCCTCCGTTCGAAGAGAGGTCAACCCAACCCATCGTCAACGAAGCACTTTGATGAGGACGGCTGTTAGCGGAGGAAGAACCAGATAGTGTGGCCGTTAGCACTTTACAGCTCCAAGCACTGTTTCAGAAGTGCAGGCTAAGGCTTTGGATGGGAGCCACATGTCCCTATAACTACCCCACCTCCTCCTCAGCCCCGTGCCAGAACCCCCTCCTCTGAGATTAAAGCCGGGGGTTATGCCCTGCTTTATGAGCCTCACATATCAGGGCTGCTGGGTCTAATAATGCTGTCTGCTTCCTGCTGGAGATCTGGAAGGAAGTTCATCCCAAATCATCTCGACGGAACTTTCTGTGTTTCCGCCTCGATGAACCACAACGCTTCTATGAACCGTTTCATATATATATAATTATATATTGTATATATTTTTTACAGGTTTATTATTAAACAGAACAGATCCTCACCATGCACTGTCCAGTGTTTATCCTAGCGTAAATGTGTCTGTATATTTCGCTTTGTAGACGTTCAGCAGGTGTTTATTATTTTTTTGTCTAAAGAAATGTAGGAATGTAGCTTTTTTTAAGCAAATCGGCCCTGAGCTTAGTTCACAGTGTTTTAGTGTGAGTCTAAATGTGTGTGTGTGTGTTTAAGTACATGGACGATCTGGATTTACATGTATTTATTCTGCAGACGCTCTTATCCAGAGCGACTTAACAACAAGTAGGGTGAAGTTCCTTGCCCAAGTACACAACGTCTTTTTTTTGGTTGGCATGGCCTGGAATCTAACCGGCAACCGTCTGATTACAAGCCTGATTCCCTAACCACTCAGCCACTTGTCTCCTGGTTCTTTAATACGAGTTTGTTAATAACTGTGTTTAGGCCGTGTGAGTATGTACGCTGGTGTATATTGGGTTTCTTCTGCACATACCACAGCTAATAGCACCCGGTCAAAATGTCACCCAGTAACACTCGGATATCCAGCCTGGAAACGTCCAGCATCGACGAGGTCGCAGGTTTTGGAGAGCGAACGAGAAACTCGATCCGTTTTTTTGGATAAAGCCCACCTTGGATCGTGTCCAGGGGCAGAGGAGCCTCGTGTGTTTTGATAACTCAGATTTTCCTGAACATTGACAGGTGTTCTGAAGGACAGATGTTTGTCACCCAATCCAGACAGGGAAGATGGAATTACATTAGGACAGGAGTGGAGTGGTGTTGCCCAGTAGCAGAGGAAGAGAGTTTGGGCCAGATGGTTGTTGGTGTTAGGAGAGCATTCCCCCGGGGTTCCATGACGACCGAGTCTGCCAACAGTAAATGATCCATGTGCCACTTTGTCAGATAGGATTTTTGAGTTCTGTCGGGTTCTGAGGGAACTGAATGGGATCGTTTCTCACTGTGATATTGTTTGTTGATTAGACTTTTGAGCGCTGCATGGGCCGAATGTGAAATATTCCAGTGAGATCACAAGTATTTGTGTGTATGTTAGACGTAAGGCAGGGGGGGGGGTGTAAAACTAGAGAAAGAGGGAGAAAGATAGAGGGAAAGAAAGAATGAGAAAGAAAGACAGAGAGGAAGAGAGAGAATTTAAAGACTGAGTGAAAGAAAGGGAGAGACAGAGAGAGAGACAGATAGTGAAATAAAGAGAGAGGGAGGGGGGGACAGAGAGAGAGAGCGTCAAAGAGAAGCCTGCAGGCTGTAGAATGGGCGCGCTGTTGCATCACCTGTTTCCACGGCGCGACTTCTTAACCATGGCAACGGAATTCCGGTAGGGCCAACACAAGGGTGGTGGAGTATTGGAGGACATAAAGGCAGCCTTGAAGAGAGTGGGAGGCTGTTTGGAGGTCTATAGAAGGCGGGGTTGGGTGGGGGTAGGGGGTGGCGGGGGGGGGGAAGCTGAGCACGCCCAATCCCTGAATTCCTGAGCTGTGAAAGGGTTACATCATTAAAGTGGAATCTTTTGTCCCGCGAGCGTTTTGTTACTCAAGTCGCTTTTTCTCTCCTTCCTTCTTCTTCTCCTCCACAGAGCTATTGTTGATGAGGGATGGGGGTGGGGGGTTGGAGGGGGGGAGGGGGGTGTAAAAATAACATCGAATCTGTGAATAGTTTTTTTTCTTAAATCACCCTTAGCCGATATTACATAAAACCTCACAAGAGAAATTGTACGATGACACTGACTTTTTTTAATAGTTAATTTTTTTTACACTATTGAGTTTCAGTATCTTGACAAATGGAGACAGTTGTCATTAGTTGTAACTTCATCTCCCCCCTTCCTCCCCCCTTCCTCCCCCCTTCCCCCCCCCTCCTCCATGTAGGGACCACAGAACGAGTGTGTCTGATTCAAGGGACGGTCGAGGCTCTTAATGGCGTCCACAACTTCATCGCTGAGAAGGTTCGTGAGATGCCCCAGAGTGCACAGAAGACCGAGCCGGTCAGCATCATGCAACCACAGACCACCGTCAACCCTGACCGCGTTAAACAGGTGAGGGGGCTGCAGTCATGTTGACCGCTGTCTGATCATCTGTCTATGTCTATCTATCATCAATCTGTCTATCATCAATCTATATATATCTGTCTATCATCTATCTGTCTATATCTATCTATCATCAATCTGTCTATCATCAATCTATCTATATCTATCTATCATCAATCTGTCTATCATCAATCTATATATATCTGTCTATCATCTATCTGTCTATCATAAATCTGTCTATCATCAATCTATCTATATCTATCTATCATCAATCTATCTATATCTATCTATCATCAATCAATCTATCTATCTATCATCTATCTATATCACCTCACACCACACCAACACACTTGACCTCACATAATTGGTTGTGTGTGGAGTTGCTGAACCACGGTTACACACCTTGCACCTCCACACCTTGTCCAACAGAGGCTGGTGTCTCTGCAGGTCTGCCCCACTGCTGGGGGTCTTGGCAGGGGCCATGACAGACTGAGGGCAGGGGGTTCTTTTTTACCCTGCTAACCTCCACAGTCAGACAGAGAAGCAGCTGCACTTTAAAACCCTGGATTAATAAACCGCTGAGTTCAGAGTAAAGCGGGCTGAGGAAGTCAGACGAGTTAGTGAGAGATCTCTCTTTCTCTCTCTCTCTCTCTCTGTCTCGTTCTATCACCCTCTTTCTCTCTCTTTCCTTCTCTCTCTCTCTGTCTCGTTCTCTCACCCTCTTTCTCTCTCTCTCTTTCCCCCTCTCTGTCTTGTTCTCTCGCCCTCTTTCCCTCTCTCTCTCTCTCTCTGTCTTGTTCTCTCACCCTCTTTCTCTCTCTTTCCCTCTCTCTTTCTCTCAATTTCCCTCTCTCTTTCTCTCTATTTCCCTCACTCTCTGTCTCGTTCTCTATCTCTCTCTTTCCCTCTCTGGTTTTCTCACCCTCTCTCTCTCTCTCTCTCTCTACTGCTCTGTCTCACTCCCTCTCTCTCCTCCTCCCCCATCTCTCTCCCCCTAGGCTAAGCTGATCGTGCCCAACAGCACGGCGGGCCTCATCATCGGGAAGGGCGGAGCCACGGTGAAGGCGGTGATGGAGCAGAGCGGCGCCTGGGTGCAGCTGTCCCAGAAGCCCGAGGGCATCAACCTGCAGGAGCGCGTGGTCACCATCAGCGGAGAACCTGAGCAGAACCGCAAGGCTGTGGAGATCATCGTCCAGAAGATCCAGGAAGATCCTCAGAGCAGCAGCTGCCTCAACATCTCCTACTCTAACATCTCAGGCCCCGTGGCCAACTCCAACCCCACCGGCTCCCCCTACGCCAACTCTGCCGAGGTGATGCCTAACGCAGCCGCTGCTGCTGCCGCCACGGCCTCCAGCCTCCTGGGCCAGGCCGGCCTCGCGGGGATGGGCGCCTTCCCCGCCACCATGTCCAGCTTCTCTGGCA
This sequence comes from Protosalanx chinensis, assembly GCA_030340685.1. NCBI lineage: Eukaryota > Metazoa > Chordata > Actinopteri > Osmeriformes > Salangidae > Protosalanx > Protosalanx chinensis. Next base: position 1,023,750 of record CM059343.1, on the reverse strand, counting down.
ACGACCTACTGGCCATCACGTCCGCCCTCAACACACTGGCCAGCTACGGCTACAACACCAACACCCTGGGGCTCGGCCTCAACCCGGCCGCCGCCTCCGGGGTCCTGGCCGCCGTAGCGGCTAGCGCCAACCCAGCGGCCGCCGCCGCAGCTAACCTCCTGGCCTCCTACGCCAGCGACGCCTCGAGCGGTGGCGGGCACCCTGCGGCCGGGCTGGGAGGGTTCTCCCTGGGATCCCTCGCTGCCGCCACCGGGGCTTCCAACGGCTACCTGAACGCCTCCTCCCCCCTGATGGCGTCCTCCCTGCTGGCCACAGAGAAGCTGGCGGACGGGGCCAAGGACGTGGTGGAGATCGCCGTGCCGGAGAACCTGGTTGGCGCCATCTTGGGGAAAGGCGGGAAAACACTGGTGGAGTATCAGGAGCTGACTGGAGCCAGGATCCAGATCTCCAAAAAGGGCGAGTTCATCCCCGGCACACGGAACCGTAAAGTTACCATAACGGGGTCGCCCGCGGCGACGCAAGCAGCCCAGTATCTCATCAGCCAGCGAATCACGTATGAGCAGGGAGTGCGTGCCACCAACCCGCAGAAGGTGGGGTAGAAAACAAAGGTCAAACGACAGAAGAGGCGGGAAAAAGAGGGATGGAGACAGAGAGATGTGGGGGGGGGGGATCAGGAGGGGGTACGGAGTTCCCAAAAAAAGAGAAAAAAAACAAGAAGAAGTGTCCAAATATCCGTTCAATATTTCAGTATTAAAAAGAGAGAGGATCTCGAAGTGAAACGTCTGGCTGAGAGAAAAAAAACAAGATAAGTGTGTGTGATCATGTGAATGTGTTTTTAGGGACTGAAGTCCTGCTGTTTTTAAACAACAACAACAACAACAACAAAAATAAGAAGTTGTGTCGAGTCCTTTTGATGACGGGTGATCAGAGTAACAAGCTGAACTGGTCTACTGCCACTGCTGCAGGTCCAGGGAGGGCTGACGTCACGTGATCTCGCCCTCTTTCAAAACCTCAATGCTGGTGGAGGAGAGAGGGGGTGGGGGGGTGGGGGGTGTCTGCTCACCGCCCCTCTTCTCTATTTGACGTTTTACAGTTCCTCTTCTTTTTCTTTTTGTCGGTCGCCTTCTTCGCTTCGCCGACGTCGAGAGCGTCGGCTTCCTGAAGAAATGGCGCCCGTGCCTTTTCTTCTTCAGCGCTCGCCTCGCTCGGCGTGCACGATGCGGGAGGCGCTGTTTACAGGGGGAGGGGCTTCAGTAATGAGCGCTCAAGGCCAGCTCAGGCTTTGATTGGAGCAATCTATGACGTAACGTCGAAAACGAATTGCTCGTGATCGTGATCAAGGCGGGGAGGGAGGTGGGGGCGGGGGGAGAAGAGAAAGAGAAATAATTTGGTTGTTGTTTTTATTTATTGATATGGTCTCATTTTAAACACCGGTAGATTATTTAAACCTGTGAATTCAGGTTGATTTGAATGTAAACACAGTATTATTGTTGTTTTTTTGTATTTACCAGGATCAAACACTGAGTTGCAGTGAAAGAAATGTATCATTCAAACCCAGACAGAACTGCACAGTTACTTTATGTGAGTATAGTTCAGGGGTCAAATAGCATACGAGAGTATAGAGGAGACACAGGAATGTACACATCAACATGTACTCAACATCAAGCATAACCTCTCTCACACACACACATACACACAGAGACAAGCCCTCCCCCCCACACACACACACACATACCACAGACATGTTTAGCGTGTTCACACACACACACACACACACGGCCACACACAAAAACCCCAAACATGTTTGTTGTTGAACACCCCCCCCACCCATTTTGGTGCTAAGGATTTAAGAAGAAGCTACAGAATATAGCATCTCTCTACCACATGTATCATTCAACAGATAAATTCAGATTTACTTTGGAGACTGTTTCTCTCTCCCTACTTGATTGTAAAAAAACACACACACACACAAAAACAACATTTAGTGATAATAGTTCTAATAGTTCTGTCAGTTGAGGTTTCTACAAGATGGACCTCAACTTTCAGGCTTGGCTTTCATGCTCAGCTTAAACTTCCATGTTGACATGCAGGTCTGTCCTAATTGTTTATTTGCAGTGAACACCATTCTCGTTGCCATGGCAGAGAGCTCTTATCTGCTCTTTTATCTGTCTCGTCATCTCCTCCAAGAATTGACCCCCCCCCCCCACATTTTACTCCTCAGTTTGTCAGTTGTTATTAAGCTTCAAGGCAACCATGAATCCCAACAGACCGTGTGTCTAAAACCGAACACAAGCTTTTCCCCCAGTCTGAGGCGACACCTTTCCATTGAAGCAACATCTCAGTTCCCATGGGAACGGCCCTCTGCAAAGCAGAAGCGTTTTTAAAAGCTGTGTGAACCAATATCTGTGATGAGGAACCACCATTGTAGTTACACATTCAGGTTCTTGCAGATAATCAACAGGCACTAATAATAATAGAGAAAAGGAGTTGGTTTGAGTCAGATTTCTTGTTCAGAAGATTCAGTCTCTTTATTTATGTGAAACACAGTATTCTGTGAAACATTTGTCTCAATTAGAGTCCAGTTTTGAATGGAAACGAACCTATTTCTACTCTTGGATCAGTCCATCCTAACTTATTCCAAAGGCAAACAAACTTAACTCCGAGTAGGAGGAGGCAGCGTGAACTAAACCACATTGTGACGTCATCACATAAGGATGAGTGATTGGCAAACAGCAATTAGGGTGATGGCGTTGGAACAGGTGATCCCGTACTCTCGCGAGATTACACCCTAGCTCATTTGCGTGCTGCTATTCATGGATTTCATCGTGAGAACACTGGGTCTGTCCAGACTGCACTGTGAGACGTGATGGAGACTTACCTTAAAAGAGAGACTGTCCCCAGTGGGTCAAGTGTCAATATTGTACAGTACACGATTTTACATATCTAGACAAGAAATGGGCCTGTGAGACTGAAATACATGCTTGGCATGTTTTAGGGCAAACTGGTAGAGAGAGCGGGTGTATCTCCATAAGAGCATTTAATACTGGAGATGTCTCGTGATGATTTGTTTTGTTCTGTTAACTAAGGATGCGCAACATTGAGATACTATAGGGTACTAGAACTATTGGAAGTCTTCTGCAAATCTGTAAGCAGACAAAGTTTTAAACTGGTTTTAGTCCCTATCACACCTTCCCTGCTCAGTCAAATCCTAATCTGATACATCTTTTTGCGTTTTGGAAGCATTTAGGCCCATGTGTCGACTGTGTTCAACCAGAGCTCTATAATCTGATCTCAAAAATATAGAGCTGTGAAGGTTGCCAGCTCATATTGAAAAGTCATTCTTTAATGTAGTCGAGCAAAGTTTTACAACAGAATTGACTTTTATTATCTCTTTATCAAGTTGACTTGTTTGAAAACCCTGCATGGCGTTGCACCAGCAAACACATTTCCCTGAATACTCTTTTGCACACCGCCTTTTTCTGAAAAAAAAACACTGTTTATATTGATAAACACAGCAAAGATTTGGACTCATGAAACCATTCCTGTTTGGGGTAAACCCCCCCCCCCCCAACATTAGCGCCTATTTTAGATACAAGCACAAGTCAAGTTGAATGAACTGATGCAAACTGGTCCTTTAGGAGCCGCCAAGTTCTTTGTGCCAAAACTCCTCTTTCTCTCTGTCCATTCTGCCCTTTAGACTTTCTCCCAAAAGTTTTGATCTTCATAAGTCGTATTTTCACCTCTCTTGGGAACCCTTTTCCTCCTCCTCCCCCCCCCCCCCCCCCCCACGTGCCCTGATACCCCCCCTCCCTTTCCCCCCCTCCCAACCGCCTCCTGTCTAGTCTACTCATGGGTGACGATGTCTTGGGTTGCAGGATGCTGAAGTGATTGATGGGAGTTATGCACTATAGGTCATAAGGGTATGCAAATGTTTTCACAGCCTGTTGAGTTCATGAGGCTACACTGCACAGATAGCAGCACACAACTCCAAACAGATACCATCAGACAGAACCAGCAACATTAGTTCAAACTTCAGAATCAAATCTTACCCCCCACCCACCCACCCACCTACCCCAATAATAACAAGCAGAATTTAGAAGAAGAAAAAAAAAGATGCTTCGATTTTGAAGTCTGGATTTTAAATGGAAGGTAGTTTCTTTTTTCTCTCTAGAAAACTAAATTAGAGGGTGAATCTTGGATGAATGAGCCTGTTGTTTGAACAAACTGATCTTTTGTGTTTTGTTCTGGACAAAATAGAGGAAGAGATGAGAACAGAGAGAGAGAGAGAGAGGGAGAGAGGGAGGGAGAGAGAGAGAGGGAGAGAGAGAGAGAGAGAGAGAGAGAGAGAGAGAGAGAGGGAGGGAGAGAGAGAAGGTGAAAACACATTTGTGACCTCAAGATAAAAACGATGACATCTTTTATGCATATCCTCTTATCTGAGAAATGACTAGAATTCATAACTGTGGAAAATGTCCATGTTACATGATCTATATGTACTTTATTGTAGCTATTCTAGTTTGTAGTCCAAATGCAGTCCAGCGTTGTTGATAACAGTGTGAACTATGTTATATTTGTGTGGATGATGAGAGAGCCAACTGAAGCCTGATTAAGATTAAGCTTTGCTATTTGTTTGTGCATCACGATGACTTATCATCGACTAGATAGCCTCCATATTTCTGTTATTTCGTTTGACAGTAAGAAAATGTAAAGAATATTGGAAGCAATATAGTTGCATGTTGTCCTGTTTTGTGTTTTTGTTATGTCTGTATATGAACCTTTGAAAAATTACTAAGATTTTGAATGAATAGGTTTACATGTACTTTTTGTAAGTTATGAAAATGCTGCTATTTGATAAGTAAAATATACAAAATATTTTAGTTGAAAAGATGTCTGGTTTGTTGATTAGAAACATGCTCTCGAAGTCTTGAGCATTAAGCGAGGTGTATAGAATACTATACAGTACTGATAAGATAGTAAAAGTAATAATAAACATCATAGTACAACCTGTGCCAAAATACACCTGCAGCTTCTGAATAGATGTGCGATCAAATGTTAGATATCCATAACTTGTTTAAGAGCTGATCAAGTGCCAATTGAACAATGTCTTTTAAGTCAGATAAGATAATCAAATACAAAAACTTAAAAAGAAAAACAAAAGGACGAAAGGTATCTTTTGTGCATTGTTCTACCTGATAGCTACATAGAGTTAAGAGATGAAGATTGTGATTTGTATGGATCTTGTTTTTACACCTCATGCATCCTCTTGTGTGTTGACCTGTGGCTTAAAGCACTGATGTTTTATCATTGTCTCTAATAGGCCAGCATGGACTAAGCATAACATGTTATAAGCATTCATAACATAGCCATTAACGATCAAAAAAAAAAGTGTTTTGTGGAGTTTTGTTAGATGTTATCTTTTTGCACGTCTTTCTAATTGCATGGTATCAAAGTAAATGGAGGAAAAAAAATAAAAAAAAAAAATCAAACAAAATAGCGAGATGTGTCTCGCAAACATTCAAATACATAGAGTTGCATGCAGTCAGTTGTAGAAGCACTTAAGTTTACTCACCTCTCATGTTTAAAAAAAATAATAAGTTGTTTCTTGTAAGGAGTTGGGAAGAAGTCCATTATTGTCATGTTGGCCCTAAGATTTCACACATCACAGATCAAATGTTCATAGACAGATTCCATCTCAATACACTCACAGACATAACAGTCATGTTTCAAGATACAGTAATGTTATAAAACAATGTGAAAATGTTATTCAGTTCATTGGCTCTTTGTGTTTCACTTCATTCAGTACCAGGTATGGATTTTATTTTATTTCTTAAGATCAAGATTTAAAACCTCACAAGACCTATATGGAATATTTTTTAAAGATTTTTTTATACCACAACTTGAAAGCCCAGATCAAATCTATGAATGTACTCCCATTTACTCGTTTTATTTCTGTTGAATGTTAATTTTTTAAAAGATGAATTCAGGGCTGGAATGTCAACTACATGTAGAGATAACCTTTTTTTAAATAACAAAATTCAGCTATAGTCAGGTAGGCCAAACAGGGCCATTCACATAACCCCAGTTGTTTCAGTAACCTCCAATTCGCTGTCAACATTATCCTGTTTGTGTGGTAATGCATAAATGCACTTTACTGATCAAGGGGTCATGACCTTTTTACAAACACCCTCTCCTAATGTTGGAAATTGAACAAGGCAAAACCATGTTAACTTCTTAGCCAGTTTTTCTTTTGTCTTTCTCTGCTGTTTAAATGTTTCATTTCCTTACTCCTCTTTCTATCAAAGTCTTTGGTTTTTTCGTGAAAGTTGGCAAAGATTTGTGTCTTGTGAGGCTTGGCTGTGAAAGGATCACCTGTTTTCTTCACTCCTAAGCCCCGCCTTCACATTCCCATAGGCAGAGGTTTGTGTCAATCACTTTGATTGAGTTCCTCTGGAACACATACAGCTGAAGGAGACCAGATTTAAACTTATTTTTGAGTTTGGCTTATTTCTACAAAGAGGCTTTATAGACCAGAATCCAGCCTATAGAAAATATGAGAAACTAGGAATCAAAACAGCAAGAAAGTAGGTTTTTATTTTATTTTAATCTTTTACTTTTGATATCTTTAGGCTGGGAAGCACTGCTCATGTCTCTTAGTGCATCTCTGCTATTGGAGATGGTGTCTAACATTACAGTCCAGCTCCCACGGTCCTGCTGATGTCACTCTGAATTCAGACAAATGAACCAGCAAGAAAGCCACACCCCCTTCACCAAACAACCAATCAGACCAGCCTGTTTGTAGCTTTTGCAACAAAACAAAAAAAAACACATTGCATATTTTTCCTTTGTTGTTATGGTTACTGATGTGCCATGCATTTTGTTACTAACCCTCATGAGTGTTCTTAAGACCCCCCCACAACCACGTGCCAAACTAAAACATTAACAAAACATGTTAGTTTTTTTCTTCTCCAAACACAACTTGGACTTTAATAAGACCCCAAATGTTGGGGTCAGGACTGGTATTGAAACTGTGCTGACTGGCTAAGAGAACTTTCCCCATCAAATGACCTCTTCTGCGTCTTCTGACTCACTATCCTTATCAGCATGCATAACATCATATTCTGTGTCTGCTGTCCTGTTAACTGTCATTCTGTTCACACTTTGAAGGGATAAAGATGATCTTCCCCTCTGATTAGTCAAGGAGAAACAATATAAGTTTTCTTCTCTTTTTCTTTTCTCGTTTGTTTTAATCAACCAGCCATGAGGTCATTTCTTGTCTTACACCTCCTGTAACCTTCCCATGGACCTTGTTCACCCTCAAGAACATGTGTGGAGGTCTCAACCTCCACCGATTTTCTCTCTGTGCCAAAACATTTCTGAGGCTTCCAACTGTATCGATTTAATTTAGTTCTTCCATGTCACCTGGACTTTGTTGCAGGGTCTGAATGCTAACAAATATGTTGACTGAAAACAAAGTATGAGGAAAACCTTGCCCATGTCTGTGAATGTTATTGTTGTTTTTTCAGTTTTCAGTTTTTACGCTTATTATTTTGTGTTAACCTCTGTTTTTCATCTCAACAAAAAAATGGACTGACAGCATATGTAATAGGTTAACCTATACTGATTTTATTGATTAGAAACATTTGTCCATAATCATTTGTATTTGCCTCTAGTGTTAACTTGGGGAGCACGCCAAATAAAAAGTTTACAGTCTGTGACTTAAACCCTTTAAGGGTTTTCTACCATCTAACGTAATTATTTGGATTCCTTTCATAGCATAAATCTCTCTATCTAATAAAAAAGGGTAACAGACAGCGGTTTCGCCTCGTGCCATCCTTCAGTGACGCGTGCCCATGGCGCGTGCCAAATATGAATCCGTACTGCGCCAAAAGGTAGCGAGCCTACCGGAAACACTGTGGGAACATTTCCTGTCTAATGTCATCCCTTAATACTCACATGTTTTAATATCTAACCTCATATTTCACTATTGTTATGCTGCCAGTCCGTTTGCTGTTCCTCTCAGTATAACTTCACAAACATTTTTTTTAAAGATACACTGTTTGATGAATGACAACAGCAAACTATGGAGCAGGGAATGAAAGGATTTTAAAAGTGTTGTTTTTGTTTAATGTTTTTTTTTAATGATTATTATCAGTTTATCTGAACATCATTCATGAATAGATTTAAGAGTAATGAGTATTTAATGTAACTGTAGTATTGTGTTTGTAAAAAAAAAACTACAAAAAAAAAATCAGTGAGTTGTGTTTTATGACTCGTGGACTACCAGTAAAGTCAGCATTTCAGTGTTAATATATTGAATTGTTTTTTAAAGATTATTTTTGCGACGGCAACAGAGTCATTATAAATGTTCATTTTAGCATCACTTGTCTGGTGTTCCTTTATTCTTCATCTCAGATTCTGTCTCATTTTAGACGTTTTGACAAGGCTTGTATTCAGCACTCAAAACAAAAGCTCGTCTTTCTAAACCGATAACTGGATTATTGAACAATGAACAGCATAATACTCTAGTATTTACATCATTTCAGTCTTGCCTGCTACTTGTGAGTTAAATAGTTCTGTCCTATTCAAGGACCTGATCTTTAGAACTGCTCTTATTCTAGATTGATATTTTTCTCAAATACTGACGTCTGTGATTTGGTGCAGTAAATAACCATCCTACACAATTACATATGTTCATACCTTACAAGGTCATTCAACGTTTCTCATCTCGACCACAATGAGAATATGAATCAGCCACACAATCATGTTGAAAGAAGACAAAGTTTTTTTGCCTCAGGAAACTGCAGTTTAATTTAAAAAAAATATAGGCTATTGTATTCAATATACTAACTTATTAGACAGTTTTCTGTCGCATTCAGTGTAGGTCTATATCTGCAGTTACAAAAGATAATCTCCAGTGTAAACCCATAAATCAATGATGCATATAATTAAGATGTAAATTGACATTCTATTTTCATGTAGTAGTAACAGAATACCCTAAACAGCAGATGGGATCACCATGTGTGATGGTAGCAAATAGCTGGCAAAATACCACAATATGAACTGATTGCCTGCAACATTGATTTAATTCTACACATGCCAGCCTTTTGAAAAAGATGCCCAAGGTCATATGCGCTTTGCCACTGCATTCAAGGTCGTTTCTGGTGAGTGAACTTTGAAGCCTCCTTTATAATCAAGCCTTTGTTAATTTATTTACAATTATTAGGCCTATATGTATTCCTTAAGTTCCTAAGGTTCCTTCCTTAGGTTTAAATAAATTCTGCGATTTTTCCTTGGCGAGCCATCTCTGGAAAAAAAAGACTGCAGTCTGGGGTTTCATCTTGCTGAAGCACATTTGATTCGTACTGTGGGAGAAGGTAGATATGGGCTTGAATGATAAAATTACGTTGTCAAGGTAACAGGTTGGTACTGAGGAGGACTGCAAACATGTCAGACTGGGGGGATGATCTTGCAAAGGATTCAACCTGAAACCAGACTAAACTGCATATCTGCAATGCCCGCACCGTCCCCCATATGAATCACAGGACAGGTATAGCTTAAATGTTTGTCCTTCAATAGGCCCTGTGTCCTGTTTTAATACTTAAAGCTATAGGCCTATTTTATATTACAATAAGAGGAATCTCCAGTTGGTTTTATATGTAAAACAAATCGAATCCTTCCAGCACCACCCATGGCTTTAAGTGGTCCAGTGACTTGCGAGATGAAGTATTAAGAGGTATAAGTGAAGAGCAAGAAATGATGAGGCACTGAGGGGGCCCCTTAATACGGCTCCTGGTGTAACCATGGAAACCTCTATTTCATGGTTGGGGTGATTATAGCTGGAGTGACATTTGAAGGGTATAGATATATGTGTAAAGTGCACCAACAAATTGAAGTACTGGTGTAAAAGCAAGTTAATTGCGTCACCATTTTCATTCACAATAGTGGGTCTTTTTCTTCCGTTTGCGGATCAAGGACAAGCACATGGTTATAAATGCACACGTTCAACATGGTCTAAAAGTCCTGAAATGACATATAATTAATGAAAGATTTGTTATAAATAATCTCTAAGGGGCTTGTGTGTATATATTTGTGTGTGCTCATGTGTGGAAAAACATGTGTACGAGAGAGAAAGAGAGAGAGAGAGAGAGAGAGAGAGAGAGAGAGAAAGAAAGAAACATAAATATATGTAGCTGTATTATCTCCTCCAGAACACTAGGTGGCAGCTCCCAAAACATCACGCAACCATTTGTGGTTCCTTCTGTGAAGAAGAAACTGAATGAAGTTTTTAGCACGGTTTTGCTCTCCTGCTTGCTTATAAACCTACTAAAGACTTACTGCTGCCTTCATATGTTTGATATAAAGGTTATATTATAGATCTTATAGTAGTCTAATACGGACTCATTAGTTTATAACAGCTGAGGAAGACAGCAAGCTATTAAAACTAACCATCTTCCAGCAATCACAGGATCTAGTAATCTGTAACAAGGTTCTGCTGCTGCATAAAGAGCGTATAGTCTATTTAAATGTCAATTTAATGTCCTGCTCGTAGAAAACCAAATGGAACCACCCTGCAGTTTATTGGATGAAGTAAAAAGGCACGTCGTTAAAGATGTAGGTATAATGTATGAGGTGCATCATCAGAGAATGACATGTAATACATCTTATTACAGTAAACTGCAGACTACAGTACCAATAATCAATGTATATTTTATATTTATTTGCAGGCTCCACCAACTGTTTATTACATTCCAGATTTCATAACAGAAGGTGAAGAAGCATATATTTTACAGCAGGTAATAATAATTCAATAGGTTTAACAAATGCATGGTTCACAAATCATGCATGAAAACTTACATTCTACTGGTATATTCTTTGAAAGTAATGATTAACTTGTATTAATGTCATATGTTTAGGTATATAAGACACCAAAAACGAAGTGGACCCAATTGTCTGGTAGAAGACTTCAAAACTGGGGTATGTGTTAACTCTGCTGTTGTGTTTATGTTTGGTAAAGTTAGTTTACTTAATGTGGAACAGAGTTTCTAAAGAAAGGTTTGAATGATTCCTCATCATCTAGGTGGGAAGCCTCACACGAAAGGAATGCTGGCTGAAACCCTTCCTGATTGGCTGCTGTCATACTGCAACAGAATCTCTTCTCTCGGCGCATTCTCGGGGAAGTCAGCCAATCACGTACTGGTCAACGAATACAAACCTGGGGAGGGAATAATGGTATTATTGACACCACATCGCAGATATGATCATTTTATGCTTGATATTCAAAGAGCCGCAATGACCTAATTATCTCCCTCTCTGCCTCTCTCACGCTGTCTCTCTCTCTCGCTCTCTCTCTCACACACACACACCGGCACCGACACACACATACACACACACACACACACACACAGCCTCATGTAGATGGCCCGCTCTATCACCCAACAGTGACCACCATCAGTCTGGGGTCACACACCCTGCTGGACTTCTACAGACCAGTCAGTGTCCAGGAGGTGAATATGAAGCCAAGAACAAATCTGCAACAAGAAGTATTTTACTTTTAATGACTTCCAACATCTCCTGACGTACACACTGTTCATCTGTGCAGTTTAGTGAGTTGTGTGTGTGTGTGTATAGATCACATCCACTGTCCAGTATGAGTGCTGGTCTAGCTAACGAGGAGTCAGATTATCCCTGAATGTCCTTCAGGATCCAGTGAATCATCCCCTGATGTGGAATATGTGTGTTGGCAGGTCGATGCCCCTCAGACAGAAGAGAGCCGCTACTTCGTGTCTCTGCTGGTCATGCCACGCAGCCTCCTGGTCCTCCAGGAAGACATGTACCAGCACTTCCTGCATGGCATCCAGCCTTCCACCCAGGACGTCCTCACCGACAGGGTGGCCAACCTCCCCGCCGAGGGGCCTCTGCCTGGGGCCACGCTGACACGAGGCACCCGGGTGTCCCTCACTGTACGCCATGTTCCCAAAGTCATCAAGGCCTCTCTCCTCCTGGGGAGGAAGTGACACGCGAGATGTCAAGGCATCTTCTCCTAGGCAGGAAGTGATGCGTGAGGAATGTCGGGTGATCGGTCTGGATTTGGTTATGAAATGTTGTCAGATTGACAGGATATGAAAATGATTTGAACACTGAATGTATTTTCTGTATGGGTTGTTTATGGAAGTATTTATTGCAGTGCCAAAAGATATACTTAAGTACAGGGATGTGAAGGGATATTCATATTTCAAATGATGCAGCACTTTAAAACGCATTGTCTTCGTATTTAGTTTACTTAAACATTACCAAGACTCAGGTCACTCGTAAGCAATTCCTGTTTAATTTTAAATGCCACAAAAACTTGCATGATTAGATCCAAGTTTTGGACATTTGATTGAGATTGTTTAATTGTCTTTGAATTGCAATCAAAGCTGCATATTTTCTGTAGATATTTTTGTACTTTAGCAATTGAAGTGTAGTTAGTGCCAATATGTAGTTTGAATGTAGTTTGAGTTATTCCTGCTTCGTAACTTAACTTACACAAAGTAAAACATTAGCAACTATTATCAAAGTTATAACATGTGCATTACTGTTGATACTAGTAGTAACTGTACGAAAGTAACACTGATTTGTACGACATAATTTTAATAAAACCCTTAAATCTGGGATCAGGTCTGCTTATTCATGGTAGTTTTCCATGTTCAGCAGAATGTGACATGAAGGGGTTAAAGTTCAGATCAACCCTCCTTCATCCTGAACAGTGATCAGACCTTTTTAACATTCATCCACTGAGCCTGGCACAGTTTGGTAAGTCAAAGCACATCATACTGTCTTAATTCATATTTTTATTTCATTTTGTGCTGTTATTATTACATTAGTATTATTAGTTTGCATTCTTCCTAGTGTGACCAAGACAGCTAGCCAGCTAGTTTATGTAGCATCTATTTTACTGTACTAGCGGGTTGATTGAGGAATAACTAGATATTACAGATTAAATATATGAAAACTATGATATTACAATGTCATTGACTTGTGTAAAATAAAGTTTTCGAGTTAATACCAGACAGTGTGTGTTTGATTTTGGCTTCATCGTCGTTTAGCTTGGGCTCAATCTGATTCGCTTCTCTAAATAGCTCAACTTTTTGACACATTACTCTTTCTATCTTTCTATCTTTCTCTCTAATCTAATCTCAGCAATACGAACACAGATATATTTAAACACAGTTTTTTATTTATTCAAACCAAACTTTAGATAGCCTATTTCATTTCCTAGACAACTAGGCGTATTTCTGTGTACAGAATACTTTACTGCCTTGTAAGGGAGCCATGTTTACAATGTGGGGTGTGTCTGACTACATTCCTGCTTTAATTCCATTAAAAACCAGCAAGACTTCTAATCCTCTGACTCTAATGACAATCCTGTTTATCTATTAAATAATATTTGATTATCTCCTTTGACAGTTCAACTCCAAAAATGTTTTTGGCCAAAAGACTGATCGGTGGCATTCTTGATGTTGTAAGGTAAGTACATGAACATTGAGGTGACAAGGATATTACAGTGTTTCTTAATCAGCTTTATTAATATGCATTTCTTATCTGTTTTATAGTTAAATAGTCAAGTTAGAGGTAAAAACAGATTTGATGCTGCAGTATTGATCTTCCTTTTATACATTGCAGCAACATTGATCCAGGCCAGTTTGTGCCAACAGACCCAGTAAGTCAATCTCTACCTCTCTCTCTCTCTCTCTCTCTCTCTTTCTCTCTCTCTCTACTCTGTCTCTCTCAGTAACTTTACTGTCTGTGACCTAACTTCCTGCCTGTGCCCTAACAGCCCGCCCCTCGAAGACCTCTTGCATATGCAGAGTCTCATGAGAGCGATGAAGAGAGACAGTTCCGCAAAGTCTTCCAACAGTTGGCTGGTGATGTGAGTATCTGTCTATCTGTCTGTCCCTCTATCTGTCCGTCTATCTATCTGTCTTATCTGTCTGTCTATCTGTCTCCTCTGCTTCTCCCCTGCAGGATATGGAAGTGAGCGCCACTGAGCTGATGAACATCCTCAACAGAATCATTTCCAAACGTGAGACACATCTTAAACCTGCTCTGGTCATGGCAGGTCTTTGAAAATCCTGGTGTGGGTGAAACTCAGGTGTAAGTGACTGATAAACTTTCTCTCTGCCTCCTCTCTTTCCTTCCCTCCCTCCCTCCCTCCCTCACTCCCTCCCTCCCAGATGCGGATCTTAAGACGGATGGCTTCAGCATAGAGTCCTGCAGGAGCATGGTGGCAGTGATGGATGTATCCTCCTTACCCCCAGTGGAGTGAGACGGGGAGGGTGGAGTGAGACAGGGAGGGGGGCGAGATGTTGAGAGTGGAGTGAGTCAGGTAGGGTGGAGTGAGACAGGGATGGTGGAGTGAGACAGGGAGGGTGGGGTGAGACGGGAGGGCGGGTCTGTCGAAGATCGATAATGTTAGGGCTCAGAGAACACAGTGTTTTTTCCTGGTCTGGAACCTTCAAGGCCTGCTTTAGTCTGAGAGAAGCCCATGGCTGCTGTTTTGACCCTAACCACCTCCATAGAGCGACAGCACGGGCAAGCTGGGCTTCCACGAGTTCAAACACCTCTGGAACAACATTAAGAAATGGCAGGTGAGCCACTCTCTCCGGTGACTAGTTCCCAAAACATGTCGATGGACGTTCTTTTCTTTTGTAACTGGGAGTGTGTGTGTTGATCTTTCAGGCTGTGTACAAGGCGTACGACGCTGATCACTCAGGTGTGATTGGAGCTGATGAGCTGCCAGCTGCTTTCAAGGCTGCAGGTGAGAGAAGCAGTCATTTAAGAGAAGATGAGGAGGCCAGGGTCCTCGTTTAAAGGTTTACTCAATTTATAAAATGGCAGATTCACTCAGTGGAATGATGCATCAGTAAAGAACTGTAGAGAAGTTTTCCACAACTTTATGTCTAAGGATGTAGTGCTGTTGTAGATCTGTTGATCTGTTGTTGTTGATCTGTTGTTGTTGATCTGTTGTTGTCCTCATCCACGCAGGTTTTCCTCTGAACGACCAGCTGTTCCAGATGATCATCCGCAGGTACAGCGATGAGGAAGGAAACATGGACTTTGATAACTACATCGGCTGCCTCGTCCGACTCGATGCCATGTGCCGTGAGTCTCAGAAACTCCTCCCACTGCTTCACGTCGAGGCTTGTCTTGCCGGTGGCGACGTGACATCATCGCTAGACACTTGCCAGATCAGCTTTCAGGCTTTGTATGGAAATTCACAGAGTTTCCTCACAATGTTCTTCTCTTCCAGGTGCGTTTAAGACCCTGGATAAGGACAACAATGGAACCATCAAAGTGAACGTGCAGGAGGTAAATATTTTTCTTCTTCTTTCATTTGAGTTAGACGCTTTTATCGCTGCTGATAAGCTGTTTCCATACCTCACCTGGCACATGGTGCACATAACCAGGTCTGGGCTCCCCTGAACATTTATACTCTTTAAAATCTTTGTTTTATTTTTCTTTATATACGTTTTTGGAAGATTTTCAAATGTGAGAGGTTGTGTTCCGCCCTTAAAAAAGGGACTTTCACTTATTTTTGATTGGTTGTGAATTGTTCCCCTGTTTGGGCTGTAGGTTTACCTCTTCCATCTTGTTTTTATGTTTTTTTGTTGTTGTTGACAATCTTACCTCCCTCCACAGCTACACACACAGTAACAGGATGTTGAATCAGCAGTTCGATCATATGTCATTAAGCGTCTTCCCCTAACGATCTGTGACCTTTGTTTGACTCTGCCCAGTGGCTGCAGCTGACCATGTACTCCTGAGAGGGATGGATCACCTCTGCACTGACCTGAACCACTTAACGGCCATCTTGTCTTCCACTATGTGCTGATGTCACACAGACAGGCCTTTTGGGCCTGCTTACTGTTGAGTTTACTCCCTGGGATGTGTAGCGTTTCTTCTTTTGTAATCGGTTTGGGGGGGTTCATGTTGTTGTGCCATATTGTGGGTTGAGGGTTGGGGGTGTGTGTGATTTGGGGGGTGAGGTGTACTGGTGGGGGTACAGAACAGAATCCTGTTCCCGGCATCCCTGTCATGATACTAAACCTCCGTTCTGCTGTTGTGCCAATATTGGGACCCTCGTCATAACGCGACGCCCAGAGTGCTGTAGAACCCAGCGCAGAATAACAGAAACGCTTACATACGTTTCAAAATACACAAAGTTATTCATTTATATCGGTTGCTGTGGCATGTTTTATTTGTATTAATATTTTTGGGGAGGTGTTCCTAGTGCACATTAATGATCAAGTCAAAGTGTTCAGGATATTAATGTTAAACACATTAGTGTTTGCGCCACTAGTGCATGAAGCCAATTCATTAAAATATATCAAGAATTAAAAATTACTTGGTTACCTGTTGCCATAGTCACTGCTCGGTTTCCTGAAATACTCAGTGTCCAATTTTATATGGAATGAAATAAATGATAAAAAATATGTTGTGTCTGGATTGTTATTAAAGAAAGAAATTATGTTTCCCAAAGATTACTAAATATTCAGCTTGAAAGTACTGAATTTGATTGATCGTATCATCTAGATTTCTTAGTTTTTAAAACGTTGTCAAGCTTTAATTTAGACTTAATAGAATCAATTTGCTGTGAATAGGAAATAAATAGAATACAAATTATCAGCTCCAAAACTTACTCCTTATTTGATAGAAGAAACACCCATATTCACCACTAGGCGGCGACATGACCCTGAGAAGAGACACAAATGAACTGAGTCTTAATTAGTCTTCCCAGGTGAGTTCAGTCATCCTGGCGGGCCAGCTGGAGTCTACGGACAGTAGGGAGGTCTGCTCTGAACTGCTGCTGTCAAATGTTCAAAAAACTTTACTAACAACGATCAGTCTGTTGTTGTTGAGTTAAGATACGTCAAAACTTCAGACTGACTGAATTTAGGTCTGTTTGAACTAACTTTATAAACGTAGCTGACGGCGGTTTACTGTCAAACTGATGTAACATCCCAGTTAGTTAACTCAACAGTTCACTGCACTTCATGATGGCAGAGATAACTTTCATGAATTCAGGTAAGTGATGCAGCGAATTATAATTATAGGTTAATCTTTTTTATTATTATCCTTCTTTCACAATTGATGGCATGTGTAAACAAGTGCAACAAAATTGTGGTCAACGATCCATGAAAACAACTAAGTTCTTTGTTTCTTTCTCAACATGTCGATTCCACCCACTGTATGGTTGTTTTGGAATAAGAAATGCCTGTGCTGAGACATATTTTTTAGCATAATTATTATATTTCTGGTAGTCTAATTTGTCAGTGACTAATGTTACAGCCCGGCTCGTGTTGGAGAGCAGTAAGGTATGTTTGGGAAATTGAAATTAAGATTGGAAGCGACAACGGGACAGTTTCTGGTTAAGTGACAAATAAACTGTGGACAGATAAACTATTTAAAGGGAAGCTGGGGTTGATTGCCGTCTTCTGATTGGCAGGTTGGTTGGTCTCAGCTCCAGAAAAGGACCAATCCACGACAGGAAATTATACACCTGGATTTGCATAATCGACAGGATCACAATTAAGTGAAAACAGAAAGGCAGCCAGCAGATACTACAGTAACACTAGATATATTTTGCTTTGATAGTTTTAGATTTGTCCTTCAGTTAATACTGATTGAACCTTGAACAGTGCCAGAGGGGACAAGTATAAAACATGCAGTTGTGTAAACGTTGTTAATAGTTATACAATAAGCCTGTCTGGTTATAGAAGGCTGCAGTATTAATCTTAAAATGCCAGTTCTTGCACAGCCAAGGAGGAAATTCACTTTAATATGACACAAGCCAAAGTAATCGGTCCAATTACGACAACAGGATTGACTGCATTCTTTTGAGAGGGATGGAGAGAGAGAGGGAGGGAGAGAGGGAGGGAGAGAGGGAGGGAAAGAGGGAGGGAAAGAGGGAGGGAGGGAGAGGGAAAGAGAGAGGAATAGGAATATAAACAGACAGGAATGATAATCCTTTTAAACTTTGGACTTTCCCACATCTTCTGTCCTTTCTCTTGTTTGTCGTAATGCAGGGAGGATGTGAGTTGTGTCACCTCGAACCTGTAGCAACAGGAAATCATTTATTTGACCGTCAATCTATCTTTGAGAAGATCAGAATAACTGTATCCTGTACTTGGATTACTGTTCTGTGATTATGCAGAGGGGATCGTCTCTGGTACGCGAGAACTTTATATGATTTTAACACTTATACTCATATTATGTTTAACATGATGATTTTTGTTTGTTGTTCTGGTTGACATTTATTGTAACAAAGTTAGTTGGAGTTACAGTTGAAGGCTGATCCAACTTTATTTTAATATATTTGCTTTACTCAGACATTTCATGTAATTCAATAAGAAACTCAGACTAACAGCATCTTTAGATAAAGTAGCTAAATTATATTTAAGTTCCTAAAATATATAAACTCATAAAACTTGTTCAAGTACTGCGATTTCTGTTGTAACCATAAATATTCGTTGTCTTGCCTTTTGGGATGAACACCAGTCTCTGGTTGATGGTTAATTTTAAGTTTAAACCCTAATTTGATTACAAGACAAGAAGGCCTTTCAGTAGTTCTCTGTTTTGTAGATGTTTTTAAGACAAATCTCACATCCTCAGCTGACAATGTGGCATCACATGTTGAGACCTGTACACACACACACACACACACATTAATAATGATGTAGTTTCTTTGTCTTTCACTGTGGTTGGTCTATGTGCAGTGTATTCAAGTGTTGGGTTCAGCTCTAAATCTGTTTGTCGTTTCAACGCTGGACCACTTCATCTTCTACCACTGTGATTTTCAGGTGCCCAGAGGTGTCTGAGTTTCACTGACATGGAGAAGGTGAACCTCTCTAAGTGAATCCCAGGCTGTTCCTCCACAACAACCGCAGCCACTCGGGGATTCGTCTAAACCAAGCTGAGATTCGACAGCTGAGATTGGACCCAGACAAAGACCCACACAGGGGCTAAAGCTAGCTAACCACCAGGAGGTTGCCAGGTTCTCTCAGTTTCTTCCCAGTGGAGGGAGTTCTGTGCTGGGAGGCAGCAGGCGGTCTGGCCTGGCCCTGGGCGGAGCACCATGATAGACCTGAGCCACCTGACGGAGGAGGAGAAGAACATGATCCTGGACGTGCTGAAGAGGGACGCAGAGCTCAAACTGGCAGAGGAGGAGCGGATCAGGTGATTGGCTGCTTGGATTCTGACAAATTTCAGCGACATTTTTACCTTAAGACCCAGTTGAACTTCAGCTGAGTGGCGTTCTGATAAACCTTCTAATCATCCTTTATTAAACGCTTGCGTACAGTCTTACACACACACACACACACAAGTTATATTGAACAGATTAGCATTCTATTTCATTGCCGTGTGTAGGAGTCTGCAGAAGTCTGTAAGTGACAAAGCCAAGCTGAAGTACCTGACCGGGGACTGGTTTTACGAGACCAAATCCAAGCGGCACCAAGATCGGATCCACGGCTCTGACATCATCAGGGCGTCAATGAGACAGAGAAGGAGCATGACCATCTGTGAGTCATCAGGGGTCAAAACTGAATCATGACTGCATCACCTGGGGGGGAGGGGGAGGGGCTAGATATCACACCTTTAAAGGTAACTCTTTGACCTTTGAACCTGCTGAACGCTACCAACGACATGACGACAAATACAAAATAACCCTAATCGACTAATATTGATTTCCACGATTGGTTTAGATTCTGCCCCAATCGCACTGCTCCAATCAGATGGGTCTGGTTTTGGGTGTCTCGGCTCTGCTGATTGGTTCCCCTGTGTGTCGGTGCTGCTGATTGTTTGTCATGTGTGTTGCTTGTCTGTCAGTGGAGCTGTCCCAGATGTGGACAGAGAAGCCCAGCTTTGTAAACAGCGATAACAAGGGTGTGTTCGTCCCTCCTGAACTCTCCGGTCTGATCGAAGAACCGACTCCACAAAACAGCAATGAAAGGTGAATCCATCAGTAGAAAGATACGATGTATAAAAACAGGGACCTTATTGATCTTACCAAAAACGTATGTACCTTTTTTTATGCATAAAACTGTAATAAAACAAATATTATAGAAAGAAGTGTAAAAAATTGTTGAAAACTTGGTCCCCCTGGGTACTGAAATTGGAATCGTAAAAATGCGAAGGAAAAATTTCAAAAAAAAGAAACTAATTCTAAACAATTCCTAAGATTAGTGTACACTTGAAGCAAAGGTCATCTCATAGTAAGCACTACTGGTGTGCTTTACAAACCTGAGAGCACAGAAGATATTCTAAAGCCTCTGCAATGTTTGGTGGAGTCCAGAGGCTTAATGAGAGCTATAATGAGGGTGTTGTTTTCCTGCGTCGCTCACCAGGTACTGCTAAGAAGTGCATTATGCCGACAAAGAAATCTGTCCTCTGAATGTCTGTACAGAAACAGTCCATGAAAACATAGTGTTACATCTAGATATGTGAAGTGAGTGAGTGAAGTTAGATAGTGGTCTCTGATATCCTAGACTTTCACATTCTGTATGTGTAGGGTGAGTGTGTGTGTGTGTGTGTGTGTGTTGAGGGGGTGGTGGGGAGGGTAAGGGGGTTAAGACCTGGTCATAAGGATCTGTGAGTTAAGAGAAACTCAGTCAGACAGACATTAAGTAGATCCTTCATAACATGTTCTTAGGTTCTCTGTAATCTTCTTCAGTGGTCACATGTCGCATGTTCTTGGGTTTTTTATGCCCTAGAGATCATAGAGATGCTCCATCACATAGATGTGGGGAGGAAGAAAAAAGAAAGAAAATGCTTACTTGGTCCAACTAGTCCTGGCTTGACTGTTGAGAGAGCAGCTGAATACGGCTCTTTCCCAGAACCAGCACATACTTTCTCAGAAGAACCTTATCTCACTGACTCAAAGCTTTTTTATGTACATCTGTATTTTCAAAGGGAAGACATTTGTAGTCCAGTAGACGTGCTGAAACCAGTTTTACAGTCTCCTACCAAGGTAGGTGAAAGCAGATCCTCATCGCAAAGATTTCCTTGTTTGGTCATTTTCTCATTTATGTCTGACACACCTTATGCACAGATCACAGACACAACACACACACACACACACACACACAACAACCACACACACAGATCAGTCAGAATCACAGAAATACAAGTGTATAACCTACGTTTAGTAAGAAATACAATGCCAATCTGACTAGAATATAATAACTCTTATCGTCTCTTCCTGTTCTCCAAAGCAGAGACAGAACCCCTTCAACATCCAAGTCCCCACAGCTGAATCTCAGGAGACCATTGGCTCCCAGATAACCAATGGGGCGATGGAACAAGCCCAGACACCTGGCAGGGGTGAGCCTCTTTCAAATGACTCACAGGTAGACTTTAACCACAGGTACAGCTAAACCTTACTCACAGGTAAAAACTTTTACGTTTTAACAAGTCATGTATTCTGTTTGATTTGAGCATTCGGCTTCATGGACAAAGCGTCAAAATCCGCTTTTCCTTGCAAACAAATGGAAGTCTTGTAAACAGATCCCCATTGAAAGCATGCATGCGAATCCTGCTCTGGGCCTCTACATGGTATCTCCTGTTTCCTTATAACTCATCGCTAGCATTTGCAGATGGGTGCTGCATGAGCTTGTGACCTCTGACCCCATTCCCACCCCACCCCCCCAATCCCGTCAACCCCAACACGTATCCACATTCAAACGTCAAAATAAAATTTATCTTCAGTCAAACGCAACATTTCCTGAAACGTGCCAGTGAGTTTTGGCTGCTTTCAGAGAGTTCCCAGAGACTCCTGAGGTTCATGTGGGAACCAGCCTAACAGAGGATTACACAGCAAAGCACGTGCTCTAACTACAAAGCCTTAAGCTGCAGAGCATGACTCGTGCTACAGATGGATAATTGGAATACTTCTCAGTAGCTGTGAAAACACATTATTGTGGAATCTCGAACAAGGGAACCTTAGTTACCGTGGAATCTTGAACCAGGGGAACCTTAGTTACCGTGGAATCTCAAACCAGGGAACCGCAATGTTACCTTAGAAGCAAACTAGAAAAGCTACGGTAGACGTTGTTTCAGTCCATACAGTTAATCTAAAGATGCAAATAAATCAAACCTACACTTTCCTCATAAATCCTCTTCCTACATAAAGGGACTGATGAAATTAGGGATTTTCTCCCCCTTCTGCTTTCTCTGTGTTGTTGTTGGTGATCTTGGGTTCAATCCGGTTTCTACATTGTTGTTTCCTTCCAGACTCTGTGCCAACCTCCCCCAGCATCTCTCCTCACCTCACTAACCCCGAAGCGCAAAGTTCAGAAAACCAGGCCCCGCCAAACCCACCTGTTCCCATTTCCACTCCCATTCCCGTCCCCCGAAAAAGAACGAGTGTTTGCATATCCCACGACTCCACGTTAGAGATCGACCGTTCTCATGTGCCTAGAGGGATCCTCAAACACAACTCCAGCTGCAGTTCGGTCGACTCCCTCCCCTTCCGATTGGCCAGCAACCGCCAGGCTACGTCCCAAACCCCAGCCACCCCGGACTCCCCCACAAGCCCTCTCCCTGGCAAAGAGCCCATTGGCTGGCTAGATAGAAAGCAGGTGAGGTTCAGTTCAGCGATTGGTCGAGGGACCCCAGATTTGCAAGATGGGAAGGAACTGGGGGAACACAGCCTGCTGGATGTGGACGTCACAGCCTCTTCCGAAGGAAAGACCGTCCAAGAAGGCGTAAGCAGAGACAGAGAGGATGATGGGAAGGGTTCCCTTGTTAGTCCACCACAGGATGAAGAGGAGGTTTCTCCCTACGTAGGGTCACCTAGTTGTAAGGAGAGGTTGAACACTCAGACCCAGGTTATAGGTTCAACACAGGTTCCTGTTGGTAAGAATGGATCGATCCTCAAATGTACAAGGCTAAGATCAATCAATCATCCAATCA
Organism: Protosalanx chinensis; assembly: GCA_030340685.1. Classification (NCBI taxonomy): domain Eukaryota; kingdom Metazoa; phylum Chordata; class Actinopteri; order Osmeriformes; family Salangidae; genus Protosalanx; species Protosalanx chinensis. Next base: position 1,000,800 of record CM059343.1, on the reverse strand, counting down.
TTCAACCAATTAATACTAAATAGGACTTATACGTACTTCTGACTGATTTAAATCTGTTGAATTTCTTAGTTTTTTTACTGATTGACATCACTAACTTCTTGTGTGTGTATGGTATTCAGTCCAAACAGTATGCATGTTCTGTACTATTTGCCGATGGTGATTAGTGCTTTGGGATTGCAAGGAATGGACTGTGCCTCTACGTCTTGTTGGGTTACAAAGATTTTGTTTTATTTCTTCATACAGTCAATCGACAATCAACTATTCCCAGATCACAAAAATGGCTTTCACCAAACAGCCTTTTATCAAGCATTACTCATGGCCAAAAACTAAGGAAGCCTTTTTCTTGTAGTCTGTGAGTTGTTGATTGTCATCTAACCCAGGTTGTCAGTCATCTATCTCCCTCTCTCAGCCTGGTTTAACTGTATACATCAGATGTGAAATCATAAGTGTTAAATGGTGCGGTGTTGATTTCTTTCCACAGACCAACGTAAGCATGATGACAGTGAGGAGCACCCTCAGGTGTCCGACTCTGACACGGCTGACCAGACGCCAGGTAAGCCTCTTCCTCCGGGGTCAGGGACAGAGGAGGATGAAGGTGACCCCGTCGCTGACACCTGTCAGCAGTTCAGCCATGTGACGAAGCGTCCTGGAGCCAAACCAGAGATCCTCGCCGGGTCCGTCTTAGATGCTGAGTCGAGATGCGAAGACGACTCTGAAAAAGCTGAAGAAAGTTGTGTGGTGTCACCTGACCCAAAACAAGAGCAACTAGGAATATTCAGCGAATCAGAGGTCAGGGAAAAGACAGCTGAAGAGTCCACACAAAGTCCAGTTGAGAAAGAAGCTTTAGTGTCAGAAGTGGAGATATTTGACGCCTCTATCTGTGACGCTAAGACAACAAGCGATGCTGATGTCAGTGAACCATCCCATAATGCATCTCCAAAGTTGGGAATAGTTAGTGGAGCTGAAGAAAAGGAAAAAAGCCCAGAAAGAGAGAGAGCAGTTAAGAAAGAAACCACTTCTTCAGAAGACACTGGACTGGATGATGTCATGTCAACCTACCCAACTGATTCAACTACCGCTCTGCAATATCAACATGAAACTGATAAGGAAAGTGATGAAACTCTGGAGAAAACTGAGCTTCTTCAGCCAGATCTCTTGAGCGAAGATGTGATCCAGTCTGCTAGCTCAGACGTAAACAAAGTAGAACATGAGGTAGACACAAGAGAAGTCGAAGCTGATGAGTTTCTTAAGAAACTGTCCAATCTGAAGTCATTTTGGGGGAGAGAGAGCAGTGGTCCTAAAATAATGATCGCTACACCAAGTTCTGATTCAAACATTCACATAACTAGTGGGGATCAGATCAGCGACCAGATAACAAGTTTGAATGAATATCCTTCTAAGATCGAAACGACAGAGGCCTCATCGCACGTTCAGAGTCCTCCGCTTGAACTCGACTCCAGTGTGACTCCACTGACTCCAGTGACTTCTGAGGACGCGGAGAGCCGTGTCAACGTCTCTGTACCTCCTGTTGTCGCAGGTACAGAAACCCCTCCTCCGCTTGAAAGCAGCGTCTTGTTGAACATACCGAGTGCAGATGGTACGTTCACGGCCAGACCGATCCTCATCTGCGACGAGACAGACAGCAGCCCTGAGGAGGCCACGGCAGAGTCGCAGATTCTCATCCGACCTCGAGAAGACTCTTCTTCGCCCGTCCGTCCGTTAAGTCCCAGTCTGAAGAAGCCCAAGAGTGAAACAGGATCTCACAGAAGGTCCTTAAGCCAAACATCAAACACACCCGAGTCTCGCATTCCAAAGCCCAAGGACTCATCTGAAGATGAACTTAGGAAAAGTCCGTCAAAAACATGCCATCCTAAAGCTTTGCCAAGAGATGTGACAAATGGCAACACCGGTTCTCCTTCTTTAAAAACATTCCCCATCGACATCATCTCCCCATCATCGGAGCTTGAAGAGGAAAGAAAAAGTCCCTCTCCTGAAGCAAAACAAGCCCTTAAATCCATCTTAAAGATCACATCTTCCTCGACCCAACCTAGAAGAGGCTCTGATCAAAGCGCTCTATCATCGTTACGATCCCCAAGTCGGTCCCTCGGCCACCCGGGCAGAAGAACCAGTTTAGGGAACATAAACATTTCATCCAGTCTGCCACGTGGACTGAATCCCAAAGATCTAACTGCAAGGAGAACTTCGGAGGGGGGCGTGATCGGACCGCAGCTTCCAAACCGAAATTTAGGTAAACGGAAGTCGTTAGAAGATACCGGAATCGGTTCCCATCTTGCTAGGTCCCTCATTCCGCAGATCGTTCAGCGCGACGACAGTGTACCGCAAGGGAGAGACGTCCCGCCTTTTCTTCAAGAACAGCAAGCGGAAGAACCGAAAGCGATATTGGACGCCCCTGTGGCCTCCGTCGATGTAGGAGATGGAGGGGTCGGTTCCTGCATGGACTCGGAGGAGTCTCGCAAAACGAGTACCGCTGAGATTTCGATGCTAAACGTCGACCGTGGCTCTACAAGAGGAGACACACCGATGGTTCACTCTCGAGCAGAACTTCAACGCAGTGAGCGCTTACAATTTTCTCCTCAAAAAATTTGATGATCGAGAAATTGAACATGATCTTATGGGGATGAAACGCATCGTGGAGGTCAATCATGTCAAGCGGATCTTTGATGGGATCTGGATCTGTGATTGCTGATGATTTTTCAGACAGATTTCGTGTCTGGCGTAACTAAAGTAAATGCATAGTTAAGTCCAACTGGATACAAGATCGGTTATACTTTTCCTTGTTTTTTTCAAAATTCTTGTAGTTATAATAGATCCTATTGTCTTTTTGTACAACATTGTCCTTCTCGTTGCACTCTGCCTCCATGTTTAATCTCCATCTTTTATTCTGTCAAATGTTCCTATTATTTTACCAGATGAATGCCTCTAACATATGAAAAACCTACTGATTCACATGATGAGTATTAAAGGAACCAACATGATGTGGATGAGGTCAAGAATGAAGTCTTGATCCTATTTACAGTCAGGGGTGTTTTTGATTATCAGCGGATTGTAGCTAATAAAATGACTAATTCAAAGCTTATCAAAAGGTAATTAATAATCATTGAAAACATTGCAAATAAAATATGAATTAGTTGTATATTCTTCAACTTCTGACAACCTCATCTTTCCATATTGACGTTCGTTTACATATCATCTCGTGATGATTCTAGTTATCCAAGCTGATCTGCAGTTTGAAGTCTGTGTTGATTCATGTTTTGACCTCATGCAGTTTCCAGAGTTGATTTTCCTCCATCAATGGCAGGTTACCACGGGGACGTGATTCCTATCAGAACAAAGTTGAAATCGATGCCCAAAAGACCGATGTCGTTCTCCAAGAGTTTGGAGGATCTAACGTCAAGATCATCAACACGTAAATACATGTTTATTTTGTAATCAGAAACACAACATTGAGCTGCCAAACCAACTTCAACCTCACATCTTTTTTTCTAATAAAAAAAACTGCTGTGAGTTTAGAAGAGTTTACATCTCACGCTAATAATGGAATGATCTGAAATTGGCGTTAATTTCCTTGCTTAAGACATTTGTGTATTTTCTACGCCTACATCTTAACATCAGAGGAAAACCTGGATGTGTTCCCCACAAACTCATGACTGATTGTCTGATTGTTTAAACCAATCACCTTATTGTCCTTGTCTCTTCTCAATATTGAGTTAACGTGTTCTGCCGGTGGGGAGGGAGGGGGGAGGGAGGGGGGGGGGTCACAAGATGGCCAGAGTGCGTCAGTAACTCCAACACACCAACACAGACATGTTACAAAATGTTTTCACTGTCGGTGCCGTCCCCACTTCCTTTCAATCATTCAGTTAGACGGTTCAAGTTGTTTGTCTTGTTGTGTCGAATGTTAAACTGATCTAACCTGACGTTAATCGTAACCAAAATATCCACCGTTTCAGCCTGATGTGCTTTTCTTCTGCTCTCTCCAGTGCCCTCCAGACCCTCCTCTCTCTCCAGCTCTGACAACATGAAAATCAGTACCTCAGTGTCTGCTATCCCACAGGATGAGGTAAACCAACATGTCTCCACTGTGGGTCAAATTAAGGATGATTTTATCATAAAACGGGAACTACAACCCCTCATAACAACTCGGTAGACGTCTAGAAACACTGGTTTAGGACCTGAGAACCTATATGTAATAGGTTTTCTCATATGTGTGTCTAGTTTAAAAAGAGTTCAGGCAAATTCTACAGATTCAAATTCTGTTTAGCCTGCCTTAGTTTCTTCCCTTTTCCAAGAATATCCTCCAAAAGAGAAGAGTTCAGTCGAACTCGACCAATTTTCTCAGTGTGAATCCATCACTCACCTGTTTGTTCCTCAAGCTGAGCTGTGTGTGGTGTTGGCCTGTGCCTGTCTTGCAGAAGGACAGCAGTGACTGCACCTCAGAGAACAGTCTGTATCTGGGCTGGAAGAGGAATGCCAACTCCCTCTCTAACCTCAGTATGTCGTCCGGGATGGTCTCCATGTCTTCAGTACGTCCGAATCGCTCCTTCACAACCACCTGAACGCCCGTTTAAATAATCCAGTGTTGCTCTTTCTAAGTGAATACATGAGAAGCTGTATTTGTATCATTTTATATAATACGTACATATACTGTATGTGGAATGCAGGAACTAAACATTTGAACACTTGTTGAACGGGTATATTTAACTCTTATGAAAAGGACGGGAAAAACCCCCCAAAATGTTTTGATTTAGCCACTGGAAAATTGCGTGCTACAAATATAACGTGTTGTTCGTGTGGGAAGTGTAATTTTTGGTGTGGTAAAAACTGGGGGGGGGGAAATGTCCAGCTCTTTCTTCTCAAATCAGAGAGTTTGCGTTGATCTGCACACGTCTTCGGATAAGAGCGTGGGTCTGTTGTGTGTGGCAGCAGGGTGGCAGCGTGGCGAGCATCTACAGCGGGGAGCACGGAGATGTGGAGGTGAAAGGCTCCATCCAGCTCGCCCTCAACTACGTTCAGAAGCTCGGAGAGTTCCACATCTTCGTGGTTCACTGCAGGGAGCTGGCTGTCGGGGACCCCAAAAAGAACCGATCCAACCCGTAGGTGTCCTGGTTCTCAGGGGTTCCCGAGTTCTAGAATGTAGTTCTACATCACCCCCCCCCCTCAATCCCTCCCTTCCACTCATTGTGTATAGCAGCACTTATGCACGAATTTGTGGATTATAACATCTGACCTCTTTGTATGATGGCTGTAGTGCCCCCCCTAAAGGCTGAAGTGCACATTGCATTTTATTTATGTGTAGCTGGCACTGCGACGCCTAAGTTGTCGAGTGTGGACATGTGTGTGATCTGTGTTTGTGTGTGTGTCTGTTTATTTCTTCTTTTTCAGCTATATAAAATGTTACCTTTTACCTGACAAGGCAAAACTGGGAAAGAAAAAGACCAGCGTGAAAAACAAAACACTGAACCCAACCTTCAATGAAATCCTGAGGGTGAGATCTCCATAACAGCTCAAGACCAAAACGAACCACCCAGTGTGTCTACAAACCTGCTCTTTAAAGCTACAAACCTTTCAACCAACAACCTCTCTTCTCTCCTTACAGTTTAAGGTAACCATGGAGACCTTGAAGAGCCAGAATCTTAATGTGTCCGTGTGGCACAACGACACCTTCGGACGGAACAGCTTCCTTGGAGAGTTGGATCTGAATTTAACGGAGTGGGACTTCAACAACACTCAGATAAACGAGTACAAGTTGAAACCAAGAGTATGTTTTTTCTCTCACTTAAGAGTATGTCTGTCTCACTTAAGCTAAGGAACCGTCACAGTGTTTGTAGACGACGTTCACAGTTGTCTTGGCCAATCGTCGACTGATTTCCATCCAGAGGAAGTGAGGTCACAGTGTTTGGATTATGAATGGGTGCTGTCTGCATGTGAATGATAGTGACCACACTCTTTCAGAGTGGCTAAGAGAATCAGTGACTCTTTTGTTTACCTATCTACAGAACGTATCTTTCTAGCCTAAGTTTCTATCGATACCCCATTACTATGCCTTGACTTAAAAAAGAAAAGCTATGAATATAACACTGCTTTCCTCTAGGTCTCCACCTTGACTCAATCCCCCTCTGGCAGTCAGACGGTCGACAGCAGAGGAGAGATGAGAGTGGCGCTGCGTTTCCTCCCCAAGGTCTCCTACAGTAAGATCACTGTGTCGGCCCACCGTGTCTTAAGGTCGAGCTGTGTACAAGCGACCAATGTGTTGTGTTGTGTTGTGTTTCCTCCACATCAAAAAGGTAAAAGAGCGTCCAAAATGGAGGCCGGGGAGGTGCAGGTGTGGGTGAAGGACTGTAAGAATCTTCCACCTGTCAGGGGAGTGATCATCGACCCCTTTGTGAAATGGTGAAAAGTATTTACATTTTACCGGCATATTTTCAATGCTTCTTTGCTTCAGTTTGATTTGTTAATGACTATTCTAGCCAGATGTCGCCCCCTAGTGTCACATGGTGAGTACAGTTCCAGACGGTCGTATTTTAACCGCATGGTGTGGTCGATGTGTGGTGTGTTTGGCAGCGCGGTGCTTCCAGACTCCAGCAGGAGGACCAGGCAGAAGACCAGGGTGGTGAAGAGAACGATCAGCCCCATGTTTAACCACACCATGGTGTATGATGGCTTCAAGCCTGACGACCTGAGAGAGATCGCCGTGGAGATCACTGTGTGGGACCACGATCGCCTGAGCAACCACTTCATTGGAGGCCTCAGAATTGGACTTGGTAGTGGTATGATGATGCTTATACTCATATTTATTATTATTATTATTATTATTATTAATATTTATATTGTTCAGGTTCTTCCTCTGGTGTTTTCTGTGCAGGTAGGAGCTACGGAGCGGATGTGGACTGGATGGACTCCACAGCAGAAGAAGTGGGCCTGTGGGAGAGTATGATGCGTTCTCACAGTGAGTGGGTGGAAGCTGTGCTGCCTCTCAGGATGCTGCTGATGGCTAGACCTAAATAAGGGTCATGTGACCCAGAAAAAGAATGTATGGGTTGCTTGTTTGGGTTTTGTTGTTGTGAGGATTCATATCAATTTGAATCCACTTTATAGGTGAAAGTTTGGTGAAAACATATTTCTAGTTTTTACTTTAATTCAATGCAACTATTTTATTTTACAGTTAACATTTTAAATTTGTTTTATTTAAATCATAATAGTTTAGACACAACGCACAATTGACCAAATTGTCACAAAGTATTTATATTTTCTTCAATGAATACCATAAATGTAACACATCTCCTGATGTCTAATACAATAAATACACTGAGCACTGAAAAATACATCAATTTTATAAATAATAATATAATAAACTAGTATGTGGTTACATAGCTGCAAAAATAAACTGTATTTTATTACTAAATTAATTTGTAGACAGATTGGTTTATTTAAAACGTGAAGGATCCTATAAATATTCAAACACATTCTCGTTCCCGTATTTTTTGTGAATATTACGGAACTCTAATGTCATGAAAAAGAATGATCATCATCGATAACTGATCGATGACGCATTCACTGGTCAATGCGTTTCTTTATACCCTTAAAATGGACACAAAGTTTGACGATTCCTGACAGTTTTGTGCTGAAACTGTAGGGGGCGCTGTTGGTTAACATTAAGAGCTGGTATTGATGGGGACATGAGACCAAAAACAACATTTAACACGTTAGATTACATGTTGAAGGAGTGTTGAGGCCTGTTCAGATATTCCTGAAGGAGCCTCTGTTATGTCCAGCTGTTCCAGTATTCCCTGCTTCACATCCTGTTTACGACACATTCCTCCACCATTTGAAGCGAATTGAAATACCTTCGAACGAGATTAAGTCACTCACTCAAGCAAAAAAACTCAGTCCGAAATTCTGTTTTGTAAACGTACCAAAGGATTTGAGACGAGAGTTGGAGAGGTGTTTGTGTGTGTGTGTGTGTGTGTGAAGGGGTGGGGGTGGGGGACAGGTGTGATAGCCGCAAGGTACATTTGAAGAGGGAAGGGTAGAAAAAAAAACGACATTTCCATTTCTGGAGCCAGATTGTGCTGTACATCAGCCTTAAGCTGATTTTAAGAGGGGGGGGTTGCTCCTCGAAGACTGTAGAGAGAGATCTGAGAGAGAGACTGAGAGAGAGACTGAGAGAGAGACTGAGAGAGAGACTGAGAGAGAGACTGAGAGAGAGACTGAGAGAGAGACGGAGAGAGACTGGGAGAGAGAGAGAAACTGAGACAGACGGAGATAGACTGAAAATGACTGAGAGATAAGGAAGAGACTGAGAGGGAGATAGACTGAGAGGGAGAGAGACTGAGAAGGAGATAAACTGAAAAGGAGAGAGACTGAGAGAGACTGAGAGGGAGAGAGACTGAGAGGGAGAGAGACTGAGAGGGAGAGAGACTGAGAGGGAGAGAGACTGAGAGGGAGAGAGACTGAGAGAGAAGGAGCTGGTTGTGTGAGGGTGGAGGGAGGGGGAGGGGTGGTTCTGGGGCATATTTGCCTTGGTCTCTGTACAGGGGCTCCCTGGAGACATCAGGAGAGGAAGGGCTGCTTCCGGTCGGGAAGTGGACTGAGACGGCCTGGCCTCTTCTGGACTGAAGATACTGGTGTGTGTGTGTGTGTGTGTGAGGGGGAGAGAGAGAGAGAGAGCAAGATGGTGTTTCAGTGTGACTCTTTGTGTGTGTGTGTGTGTGTGTGCAGCACACGCAGGTGTGTGTGTGTGTGTCACTAGGTGAACGTCTTAACTTGTACTCCACGCTAGAAGCTTCACTGCTGTGGAAATCTTGAAACTTCTCTGGGAGAAGACAAGCAGCCATGTTGTTTAGGAGCAGACATCCAATCAGGGGGCTGAGCGGAGGAGGACAGGGGCATGCTGGGATATAGAGGAACAAGTGGATGTTAACTGTTATA
>CM059343.1:981851-989351 GCA_030340685.1 Protosalanx chinensis | reverse complement strand
TCACCCTGTGATGGGAGGGGGGCACAGCCTCCCCCAGGGGCCCCCACCCCCCCCCCCACCCCCCCAGCCATGTTGGCAGATCTGTGCCTCACGCTTGTGGTTCTTCACCTCCTTCAGCCCTGACTAGGGTGTTGAAACCTCCGTTACCAAGGAAACAGACGACCCTGCTGTTGGGCTGGGAGAGTTTGCTTCAAGTGGCCCCCGGCCCCCCGCCCCCCCCCCCCTACCTTTCTACTGACGATTGTCCCAGGATTAGCATCCATTGCAGGGCTGAGTGGGTCAGGGAGCTGGGGTGGTAGGAGCTGGAGGCTGGGGGGGAGGGGGGGGGGGGGGTGGTGGGGAGGAGGGTGATTGGGGAAGTCGTTCCACAGTCTTGGATGAAAACAAAGGGGTGATTTCAGAGCATCTTAAGTTGTGGCCCCTGGTTGTGGCCCCTCTAGACCGTGAAACAAACAGTCCCTTATTATCAGTCCATCACCTAACACTTAGACACGCAACTCTGGGTCTGGGAAAATATTTTATATTTCTGTCTTGTTTTGTTCTGCATTCTTATTTGTAGCGGCACAACTGCACAAATTGTGCAGTTGAACTGTTGAACTGTTCAACATGGCTGGTTTTAAACTTCAGAAAGAATGTGACTTGATTTCACTTGGTGGAGTGAGAGGGTTTGGCCTGAGGTGACTTGATTGGACTCGGACACGGAGGAGGGGAGCGGAAGGGGAGCCGGAGGAGACACTGCTCGTTTTACAGGCTGAGAGGAAGCTAGGCCGCTAGGAAAGGATCCAGACAGATGATGAAATGAGAGAGCAGAGTGGGTGGAACACAGCCACAATTAACCCTGATGGGCCTAGTCTGCCCCAGGTACAGGAAATGGAGAGAGAAAATTATGGAGAGGAAGGAGGGAGGAAGGAGGGAGAGAGGGAGGGAGGAAGAGGGAGGGAGATAATGGGATGAGAGAGACATACACAGCGACAGTTTGATACACTTTGACTTTATTCAACGTTATGACCAGTTGTGATCAAGGTTACAATCTGACTAAAGCAACAAGCTGCAGTTAGGATACTGATAAACAGAACACCAGCTGGCCCTGTCCCTCCTCCCCCCTCTCTCCCCCATCCTCCTCCCCCCTCTCTCCTCCCTACTCTGCCCCACTCTCCCCCTCTCTCCATCCCTCTTTCCTACGTACACTCTCAACATCCTTCTCTTCTCCCCACTGTACACCTCCTCCCTCCCTCCTCCCTCCCTCCCTCCCTCTCTCTCTCTGACTCAGTGAGATGCTGGGGGTTCCTGTTGAGGGGATCAGGTTGCAGAAGCTATCTGTTGAAGATATGATAGAAGAGCCAGCTTCCTATGACAGAGGAGAAAAAAAGGAATTCCCACAAGGACATCAGGGAGGGTTTCAGTCTGCGAAGATGTCTCACTTTCACTCTGAATATATCTCTCTCTCTCTGTCTCTCTGTCTCTGTCTGTCTCTCTCTCACTCTGTCTCTGTCTCTCTCTCTCTCACTCTGTCTCTCTCTCTCTCACTCTGTCTCTGTCTCTCTGTCTCTCTGTCTCTGTCTCTCTCTCTCTCACTCTGTCTTTCTCTCACTCTGTCTCTGTCTCTCTTTCTCTCACTCTGTCTCTGTCTCTCTTTCTCTCACTCTGTCTCTGTCTCTCTGTCTCTGTCTCTCTGTCTCTCTCTCTCTCACTCTGTCTTTCTCTCACTCTGTCTCTGTCTCTCTGTCTCTCACTCTGTCTCTCTCTCTCATCTTTTCTTTCTCTTTCTTTCTCTCTCTGTCTCTTATTCTCTGTCCTGCGCTATACCTTAACAATTAGATCTTGAGCCATAAGACTTAAAACATTATACCCTGAAGTTTCTTTTCACGTGTCATTAATTTCCATTTAAGAAACTCTTCAGCTTTTTTTCTTCCTCCTCTTCTTCTTCTCTTGGTCTTGGACGGCCCAGGGATCCTGGGGAGGAATGTGGCTCTTGAAAAGCAGTTATGGCTTAATGAGAATTCCACTTGCAGCAGGAAGGAAGAGCTTACTGCACGTGTCCCTCAGAGCTTTGGGATGAATGTTAATCACGATGCCTTTCGCACACACAGCACAACCCAGTCTGGGCCAGGCTGGGCTACACAGGGAGGGAGGGAGGGAGGGAGGGAGGGAAGGAGAGAGGGAGGAAAGAGGAAGGAGGGAGGGAGGGGAGGACATTTAGAAAAACAACTTCCTTTGGTGTTGTCTTCCTAACTCAGAACTAATTGGTTTCAGATGAGCATAAACATGGCTGAGTATTCCAACTTTCTCCCTCCCTCCCCTCTCTCCCCCCTCTCCCCTCTCCCCCCCCTCTCTCTCTGTTCTCCCTGTCATTTTCTCCCAGCTAGGTTCTTCTGTTCTCCCCCCAAACACATGAGGCTGCTGTTCTGATGCTGTTCTGCTGCTGTTCTGCTGCTGTTCTGATGCTGTTCTGATGCTGTTCTGCTGCTGTTCTGCTGCTGTTCTGATGCTGTTCTGCTGCTGTTCTGATGCTGTTCTGCTGCTGTTCTGATGCTGTTCTGCTGCTGTTCTGCTGCTGTTCTGATGCTGTTCTGCTGCTGTTCTGATGCTGTTCTGCTGCTGTTCTGATGCTGTTCTGCTGCTGTTCTGCTGCTGTTCTGCTGCTGTTCTGCTGCTGTTCTGATGCTGTTCTGCTGCTGTTCTGATGCTGTTCTGATGCTGTTCTGATGCTGTTCTGCTGCTGTTCTGCTGCTGTTCTGCTGCTGTTCTGCTGCTGTTCTGATGCTGTTCTGCTGCTGTTCTGCTGCTGTTCTGCTGCTGTTCTGCTGCTGTTCTGATGCTGTTCTGATGCTGTTCTGATGCTGTTCTGATGCTGTTCTGATGCTGTTCTGCTGCTGTTCTGCTGCTGTTCTGCTGCTGTTCTGCTGCTGTTCTGATGCTGTTCTGCTGCTGTTCTGCTGCTGTTCTGATGCTGTTCTGCTGCTGTTCTGATGCTGTTCTGATGCTGTTCTGATGCTGTTCTGCTGCTGTTCTGCTGCTGTTCTGCTGCTGTTCTGCTGCTGTTCTGATGCTGTTCTGATGCTGTTCTGATGCTGTTCCACTCTGATGTACATGAGATCTCCAGACCAGCATGTGTCCACTTACCTGCCATGAGTTTGTGCTCCTCCCTCCTCTCCTCTCTTCCTCCCTCCTCTCCTCTCTCTCTCTCCTTCCTCTCCTCTCCTCCTACCTCCTCTTCTCCCTCCCTGTCTCTCGCTCTCCTCCCCCCTTCCCTACCTCCCTCCCTCCTCTCATGTTGGACTGTAATGTAAAGGACACCAGACCTCTGGAGAGCTCCTCTCGAAGGAAGAGAATTCCCTCCTTTCCCTCCCCCCTTCCTTCCCTCCCTCCCCCATCCCTCCCTCCACTCCTCCCTTCCTCTTTTTTTCATAACATATTATTTATGTCTGACAGTCCTCCTTGAGACAAATGGCTGCCATATGGAGAGAAGAGAAAGCTCTATGTCTCTCTTCCATTCGTTTTACCTTATGTTTCCCAATCTCTCTCTCCCCTCTCTTTCTCTTCCTCTCTCTCCCTCTCTCTTTCTCTTTCTCTCTTTTTCCTCTTCCATCCCATTTCCCCCAAATTGTATATACATTTATATAAATCAGTAATCATGCAGCTGTCGTATGGTGTGTGTGTGTGTGTGTGTGTGTGAGGAGTCTTGGAAGCCTTACAAGCCTTAATCAGCACAGGTGAGCAGAACAGCAATTGCTGTGATTTGTCCTTTTCTGCCCAGTCAGTTTGAGTGGCATGTCCTCGTCAACATTCTCAACCAATCAGAGAGACTCAGGCCCCCGGGAAATCCTCTCTCATCATCGCTTCCAAACGCGTCATTCAACGGAAACACGAGACACGATTGGTCAGTAAAACCCTCATCATGTCACATCGTCATGGTGACTGAGTGTCAGAGCTGTGGGCTATTTAACAGCAGACGCTCTTATCCAGAGAGGCTTACAGCAAAGTACAGGGACATTCCCCTCTGAGGCAAGCAGGGTAAAGTGCCTTACCCCAAGGACACAACATAATGTTGGCACAGCCGGGGTTCGAACCGGGGACCTTCTGACCCCGACACCCTGACCACTAAGCCACCTGACTCCCATGAAAACTCCACCAACACGTTCTCTGTTGACCCTCATACAGGAAGTCCTTGGCTCGTTGGAGGATGTATTGTTGACACAGTGTGTTCCTGGGGTTAAACGGCCAGCGCCCTCATCTCCATACAAGGTAGGGAGCGACCGGCGGAGGGATGTATCCCCCTCTACCCCCCCCCCCTCCCGCCCCCTCAGCCCCCCCACCCTGCTGACTCCAGTTTAACTCTCAGAGTCAGTTTAACCGTCTCATATCTCGTCCCTGAGAGAGCAGCTGGCTGGTCTAATCCCCCCCAGACAAACCCCCCCCCCCACCACCACCCTCCCTCACCTACCCCTCCCTCCCTCCCTGTCCCTCTCTCGCCTCCTCATTCCTCCTGTACTTGATCCCCCCTCCTTCCTTCCTTCCATCCTTCCTTCCTTCCTTCCTCCATCTCTCCTCTAATAGCTCCCTTGTTCCCGCAGGACTCCCCCCCCCACACCACTCCCCCCACCCCTCACTCTGTGGCTGCTCACAGAGCAACATTAAAAACAGGAATAGGGAAATTGTAAACAGGAGGTTTTTGGTTCTAAAGGGCAGACAGAGCAGGAGGAACTGAGAGACCTACTGACTGAACACAGTAACAGACCTGGGGGGGCTGGAGGACAGGGGGGCTGGGGGACAGGGGGGCTGGGGCGCTGAGAGACAGGGGGACTGGAGGACAGGAGGGCTGGAGGACAGGGGGGCTGGGGGGAAATCAGCAAACAGGGAGCAGGAAGGTTTATACGGTTCCCTACTCTTCAGTGTGTGACTGAAAGCTTTGTAAAGGGATCCACAGTCTGGCGTGAGAGAGCAGCGGGGGGGGGGAGGGAGGGGGGGGGGGGGGGAGGGGGAGGGAGGGGGTGGGGGGGGGGGCAACGATTTGTCAAACTAGACGGGAGAGCGGTGAAGCTCAACCCTAAACACAGGACACCAGTCTTGTCTACGGCCCGAGAACCGGACAGAACCGCCCCCTCCGGAACGTTCCAGAACCGGACCGCTGGCCGGCCAACGTAAACAAGAGCTGATTAGAAATAAATACGACGCCAACGGGTGAACTGTGATTTCTCCATCCTCAAATCAGCTCATCCAATAGGCTTTATAGCCACTCTACATCAGTCTGTCAGGCTGAGATGCTGCGGATATAAATATGAAAGCTTTCTGTCAGATTCACTGAGCTCTCTACTGGAGGGAAGATACCCCTGAGATATATCCTGTTCTCTCTCTCTCTATTAGTATGGAAATATCTAACGATAATAAACGTGTATCGTGGTAACGAGAGCTGTTATATGCTGAGGTTGATGAGTTCAGCTGGAAGACATACTTGTAGTTATTTTGTTTTATTTTATATATTTGTTTTGGGGGGGGGGGCACTTTATCTCCTTCTAAACAGGTGAATCATTCAGATGAGTCATTGAGATGATCCGATTGATTTTCTTCTGAATATGAATCAGATCTGGGACTCATCCAAATGTTCCTCGTGTCCGAATCAACCCTGTTCTCACCTCCTATCTGAGCATCTAAGATCAGGTTCACTGAGGTCGTGACCCCAGTTGAGTGGACTTGACCAGAACACAGGACAGTACATGTTTGATACTGATCCCTTTTTCATGATTTGGACGTTGTTTAATAATGAGATGTTGTTGAGTTGTTTTTGGCTGATGTGTTGCTGTACACTTGAGATTTGAATGGGAAGTTGTTTCCAAACTTCTGATTGCTATAGTGACCTCTCTCTCTCCTCCTCCTCCCTTTCTCTATCGCTCTCTCTCTCTCCTCCTCCTCTCTTTCTCTCTCGCTCTCTCTCTCTCCTCCTCCTCCCTTTCTCTCTCGCTCTCTCTCTCTCCCTTCTCTTTCTCTGTTTCTCTCTGCTTCTCTCTCTCTCTCTGTGTGTCTCTCTGTATCTCTCTCACTCTTTCTCTCTCTCTCTCTGTCTCTCTCTCTGCTTCTCTCTCTCAGTCTATCTCTCTCTCTCTTTTTGCTGTGCTTTGAACTCCCCAAACCTGCTCTTTGAAGATGTGTCATAAAAAGCTCTGTAGTCCAGCCCAGAGTCTTTGATGAGGTTTGTCCCTTTGTTCCAAGTCAAGTCTGGTCCAACCAAGACCCAGAGGCCCTAACATGTACCCAGGCCAACCCAGGAAACAGCATCTGATCCTGGGTTAGAGGGCAGCTATGGTGCATCCCTGACCAGCATGCTTACCAAGGGAGAATGCCCAGCTGTGTTCAGGACCAGGGATGGAGTCGGAGGAGGAAGTGGGAGACCAGATTAGTGGAGGAATCAGTTACACAAGGATTTGGCTGCAGGAAGATCTTTTTTTTTATCTTGTAAAGCTCTTTACAGAGCTTCTTTTTACGGCCGGTCAAATGTAAGCGTTTAGAGAGCTGGCTGTCCGATCTGTGTCTCTGAGACTAGTGACTCTTGTCGTGTTCAGAACCAGCTGCTGTGATGGAGGATTCTGCCCACTGGAGAGGATTGTTCTGAGGAAGATTGTTTCCTCTGCTACTGAAATAACCATTATTTCAATTTTCAGACTAACAGTTAAGCTCTGTAAGACTCGAAGTATGGGAAACACATTTCAGACTGAAAGAGAGGGAGAGAGAGAGGGGAAAAGAGAGGAGAGAGAGAGGGGGAAAGAGAGGGAGAGAGAGGGAAAAAGAGAGTGGAGAGAGAGGGAGTGGGGGGAAAGAGAGGGAGAGAGAGAGGGGAAAAGAGAGGGAGAGAGAGAGGGGAAAAGAGAGGGAGAGAGAGAGAAAGCTTCCCACATACTGGCTCTGTTAAACCAGTTTGATCAGCGATCTGTTTTCTTGCTGTGCTGTGTATGTGTGTGTGTGTGTGTGTGTGTCTATGTCTATCGGCGCGTGTGTGTGCTTGTGTGTGTGTGTGTTTCTTCTGTGAGACAGGGCTTGTGTCACAGGACCATAATTCACACACACCTGCTGCTCTGCTGAAATACCCTGATACCCTGAGCCATGTCAACCATGTGACCCCACACACACACACACACACACACACACCTTCTTCTCTCCTGACCACACACACACCTCTCTCTCTCCTCTGACCCACACACACGCACCTCTCTCTCTTCTGACCACACACACATCTCTTTCTCCTCTGACCCCACACACACACACCTCTCTCTCTCCTCTGACTACACACACACACACCTCTCTCTCCTGACCACACACACACACCTCTCTCTCCTGACCACAAACACACACCTCTCTCCTCTATTCCTGTTTTTTCTGGGGAGAGAGTCTGATGTTCTTACCTGAAGCCCTAACTGAGTCCCCCCCCAGCCTGGAGTCTGGAGGGGGGGATGGAAGGACAGAGAGGACAGGAAGGAGGAGGAGATGTAAGAGGGACCAGGCAGGGGG
>CM059343.1:904590-981351 GCA_030340685.1 Protosalanx chinensis | reverse complement strand
CTATTTCCAGAAAAGAAAAGAGAAAGAGACAGAGAGAGAGAGATAGAGTGTGTGTGTGTGAGAGAGAGAGAGAGAGAGAGAGAGAGAGAGAGTGTGTGTGAGTGTGTGAGTGTGTGAGAGAGAGGGAGAGAGAGAGAGAGAGAGAGAGAGAGAGAGAGAGAGCGAGAATGGGGGGTTTGACAGGAACTGACAGGAAGTTGACCCAGCTGACAGGACTGTAGAGGAAGATGGCTATTTTTAAAGTTGGCGATCCTCCGCTAAAATTAATAAATATGCACAATTGAAGGCATCCTGTTATTTTGTGGTGAGGGCTAAGGAAGTTATTTTGTGGTACACTGATAATTTTGGTCAGAACAGCAGGCTATAAATACTGTCAGCACCACTAGCCTTCTCCTCCCTCTCTCCTTCCTTCCCTCCCTCCTTTTTTCCTCCCTCCCTTCCTCTATCCCTCTCTTGCCTTCAATTAAAAAAGCAGTTGGGTTAAAAAGCTGCCAAAAAAGAAAAATAAACATTATTTGGGTCATTTTAGATTAGATTTTAGACTGTTTTCTCCTAAACCCAGTAACCAGTGTCTGAGTCACTGTCCAACCCATCAAACACACGCTCACACACACTCACTCACTCTCTGTCTCTCTCTCTCTCTCACACACACACACACACACACACTCTCTAACCCACACTCACTCTGTCTCTCTCTCTGTCTCTCTCTCATACACACACTCTGACATGCTTTCTCTCTCTCTCTCTCTCTCTCTCTCTCTCTCACACACACACACACACACTCTCTATCTCTCACACACACACACACCATGGCACAGATAAGATGTGTGGTCAGTTGCCGAAGACATCCAGGAAATTGCTCCAAGGACATGCTAATATTCCAGATGCTTGAGCACATAAACAAGGCTCCACATTAGGGAGCGGAAAGGGGATTTGGAGGGGAGACCAAGAGTGAGACGATCCTGTCCATCAGCATATCAGATCACTACGCTGTATTACTACGCCATGTCAGATCACTACGCTGTATTACTACGCCATGTCAGATCACTACGCTGTATTACTACGCCATGTCAGATCACTACGCTGTATTACTACGCCATGTCAGATCACTACGCTGTATTACTACGCCATGTCAGATCACTACGCTGTATTACTACGCCATGTCAGATCACTACGCTGTATTACTACGCCATATCAGATCACTACGCTGTATTACTAAGCCATGTCAGATCACTACGCTGTATTACTACGCCATATCAGATCACTACGCTGTATTACTACGCCATGTCAGATCACTACGCTGTATTACTACGCCATGTCAAATCACAGGCCAGGCCTGTGAGTGAGGCCAGGGTGAGTGAGGCCAGGGTGAGTGAGGCCAGGGTGAGTGAGGCCAGGGTGAGTGAGGCCAGGCCAGGGTGAGTGAGGCCAGGCCAGTGTGAGTGAGGCCAGGCCAGGGTGAGTGAGGCCAGGGTGAGTGAGGCCAGGCCAGGGTGAGTGAGGCCAGGGTGAGTGAGGCCAGGCCAGGGTGAGTGAGGCCAGGCCAGGGTGAGTGAGGCCAGGCCAGGGTGAGTGAGGCCAGGCCAGGGTGAGTGAGGCCAGGCCAGGCCAGGGTGAGTGAGGCCAGGCCAGGGTGAGTGAGGCCAGGGGGTTCCCATGTTGTGGCTGCAGTAGAGTTCAGACTGTTGAAAAGCTCTTACTCTGCTCTGCCTTTGCCAAAAAAGAAAAACCCACTTGTGTCTCCCAAACACACATACACATGCAAGCACACACACAGGCACACAAACACACACACACACACACACACACAGGCACACACACACACAGGCACGCTGGCACACACACTCTTTCTGTCTCTTTCTCATTCTCTCTCTCTCTCTCTCTCTCTCACACCCTCTCACCCTTAGTGAGTGCCCAGGCCAGAGCAGATTGAGCACGACCACCTGCCACATTCTCCAGCAGCCAGCCAGGCAGCCAGCCAGCCAGGCAGCCAGCCAGCCAGGCAGCCAGCCAGCCAGGCAGCCAGCCAGCCAGGCAGCGGAAGCAGCCATTATTCAGGAAGCAGGGAAGCGTCCTGAGAACTCCTCTTAAAGCCATTAGCACTCAGAGAGCCAGCACGCTCCAACACACAGCTTCAAAGCAGGAAGCAGCCAAGACAACGCTGCCCACATTCAGGAGGAGGGGGGAGGAGGGGGGAGGGAGGGCAGGAGGGGGGAGGTGGAAAAGGGGGAGGAGGGGTGGAGGAGAAATGAATGTTTCGAAAATACCTAACCAAAATAATCAGGACACTCCCTGCACACCTGCCCTGGAGAGAGAGGGGGGGGGGGGAGGGAGGGAGGGAGGGCGGAGATGGAGGGGGAGGTGGTGTTTAGCATCGAATAGGAAGAATCCCTCACTAAACTAACTGCAGTGTGTGTGAGAGAGAGAAATTAAGAAAGAGAGGGAGAGAAATCTAGAGCTTGAAAGAGAGTAAAAAAAAGATAAAGAAGAAAAAGGTTTAAACCCAGTTCTGTCCAGGTCATTTCAAAACAAGGAGGTTTAAACACTTCCATCCTCCCCTCCCTCCCTCCCCCCCTCCCTCCCTCCCCCCTCCATCCCTCCCCCCTTCATCCCTCCCCTCCCCCAGGCAGGACAGGGGGGGGGGCGGGGGGTTCAGCTCTCTGTGTTCCTCCACTCACCAGGACTCATTTAAAAGCATTAAAGGAGCCACTCTTAACCCCCAGATTAGCCCACTTCAGACCAGCACCTCTCACATCTCCTGCCCCCCCCCCCCCAGCCCTCAGCCCCTTCCTCTTAAAACATCCGCTCTGTCCTAAACACCCCCCCACCCCCACTGTTTGGGGAGAGGGGGGCTCACGTAACCATTGTTTTGTCATGTGTGGTCCCTGCTAATAGGAAGTGCTCTTGATCTTCCTCTGCCACCCACAACCCAGACCTGGGGCACTGCAGCTACCCGCTACCCAGGAGTTAAGCCTCAGACCTGGGGTACTGCAGCTACCCGCTACCCAGGAGTTAGGCCTCAGAGCTGGGCCGTCCCAGCCCTCCTCACCCCCACCCGGCCTCCAGCACCTGCACCCCTCTGGAGGGGGAAGTTCCGGGGCAGGAAGCCCTTCAGGCAGGCTTCTCCCAGATGGCTCCCAAATGACACCCTTATTAACCCTTCCTGGCCCCCTGCCCTGCCACAGCCCCCCCCCCTCCTCCCCACAGCCCCCCCTCCACCCTCCTCCCCACAGCCCCCCCCTCCTCCTCCCCACTCCTTCTTCCCCTTTCACCTTCTCTCCCCCAACCAGGACAGGTGGGGGAGAAGGGGGAGGAGGGGGACTGCAGTGGGATGTCAGGGAGGATGGGTGAGTCATACAGCTGTGTTAGTGAGCATGTCTAGAAGGTCTGGCTCCAGTAGAGAGGAGCTGTTAGTTACATGTCCAGACAACCTCCAGAATCTCTGCTCTGGAACAAGAACAGGGACTGGCGTTTCGCTCGACACGGCCTCCATGTTGGAGGGTGTGGGGTGAGGGTGAGGGGGGGTTATGGGGGGGGGGATTTTGGTTGCGTGTGAACCTGTCGCTGGTCGACACACACAGTCCATGACACAGTGAAGGATAAACAGCTGAATCCTTTCATCCTCTTCTCTCTCTCTTTCTCTCTCTTTCTCTCTCTTTCTCTCTCACTCTGTCTCTCTCTCTGTCTCTGCCTACCTATCTATCTCCCTTTCTCTCTTCTATCCCTCCCTCCCCCCCTCCCTCCCTCCCTCACTCTCTCTAGCTCATCGCAAGGCAGGCAGCTTCACAGGCAGCTAATTATAGACCACGCTTTGGAGCACAGGGCCGGATGTGACAGCATGCTGCGTGTCTGTGTGTGTGTGTCTGTCTGTGTGTGTGTGTGAGAGTGTGTGTCTGTCTGTGTCTGTGTGTGTGTGTGTGTGAGAGTGTGTCTGTGTGTGTGTGTGTGTGTCTGTTTCTGTGTCTGTGTGTGTGTGTGTGTGTGTGTGTGTCTGTGTGTGTGTGTCCAGCAGTAGATCTGATGTGTGCCCCTCCCACAGTGTGCTGCAGAACTGACTCACGGACGATGAAGGCCATTTAAGGTCTGCTGACACTGAACACACACACCACACACACACCACACACACACACACACACACACACACACACACAGCTGGTTGGCCAGAGAAGCCCTAATGTGTTAACACCCCCATCACTTTGATGTCCTCTGATGTAAACATAAAGAAGTCTTCACACCAGTTGACACCAGAGCAGAGAAATATTCTGAATACAAACCCAACCTAGAGGAACTCTTCAAGCAGCTTCTGAGCTTCGTTATTCATGTTGAAAAGCCTGGAAATGAAAGAGGTCTGTTCCGGAGGGGAGAGTCAGAGTCAGAGACACGTTTATCCAAACCTACCAGAGAATAAGCAGGCAGCAGAGAATGTGAATGAGAAGGATGGGTCTCATTCATAAAATACTGCGCACACACACACACACACAGACAGACACACACACACACACACCCACACACACACCCACACACACACCCACACACACACCCACACACAGGGGCTCAGGCTCGATGCTGCTCTTGTCTCTAGTCTCTCCTCTGTCTTTATTTCTGAATGTGTGACGCGTCCTGTGGAGCTCCATCTCATCACAGCTCCACCCCTCCCTCAGCAGCCAGTCACACCCATTCATGTGTTCAGCCAGCAGCCAATCAGCTGGGGAGGATGAGGGGAGAATGAAAGACGGAGGAGAGAGAGAGAGAGAGAGGAAGCAGGGGACGACAGCCTCTCTGATGAATAGGTCACCTGTATTACATCACTGCCAAGGCAACCAAGTGAGGGAGGCAGTCTGGGGGGAGGGGGGTAAAAAAAATACAAAGACCACATCCTCTCTCCCCTCTCTTCGTCTAAGCCCCCCCCAGCCCCCCTCCCCCCAGCCCCCCTCCCTGTCCTGTGAGAGTGAGTCAGAGGCAGACCCGTTCCCTTGATGCACTGCGGAAGTGTAGTGTGACGTCTCCCTCCCTCCCTCTCCCCTCTCCCTCTCCCTCCTCCTCCTCCTCTCTTCCTCTCTTCCTCTCATGCGCACGCTTCAACCCTTCTCCTCCATTCACAAATATTGAGAGCTCTGCGTAGCAGGTAGGAGGAGCACACACACACACACACTCTCAGCTATGACGGCATGGTACGGAGGGGGTGAGGGAGGGTGAGGTGAGGCAGGGATGAGGGAAGGTGAGGTGAGGCAGGGATGAGGTGAGGCAGGGATGAGGGAGGGTGAGGTGAGGCGAGGCAGGGATAAGGGAGGGTGAGGTGAGGCAGGGATGAGGGAGGGTGAGGTGAGGCAGGGATGAGGGAGGGTGAGGTGAGGCAGGGATGAGGGAGGGTGAGGTGAGGCAGGGATGAGGGAGGGCAGGGTGATGCAGGGATGAGGGAGGGTGAGGTGAGGCAGGGATGAGGGAGGGCAGGGTGATGCAGGGATGAGGGACGGTGAGGTGAGGCAGGGATGAGGGAGGGCAGGGTGATGCAGGGATGAGGGACGGTGAGGTGAGGCAGGGATGAGGGAGGGTGAAGCATAGTGTGTCGTTTGGATGATGCCTCTGGTGTTCAACCAGTTTACAGAGGACAAGGATGATTCACTGTAACAATGAAGGAGGGGGAGGAGGGGGAGGGGGAGGGAGGGAGGGGGAGGGGACAGTGAGATGGAGGGAGGGATGGATGGAGAGCAAGGAGGTAGGGAGGAGAGAGAGACGGAGGGGGGAGGGAGACTGATTTGGAGCTGATGTCACAGGGTGGGCGGGGCTGTTGGGGAGTCAGCAGTGAGTCAGAGGCGCTGGTGAGGAAGAGGAGGAGGAGGAAGAGCAGGTGAAGATTGAGTGGAGCACGCTGGGGGGAGGAGGGGGAGGGGGGGGGGCTACCTGCTGTGTGACCCATGGCAACGGCATCGGCAGGCTGAGGATGAGTCACCACTGTTCATCCCTCATACACACACTCATACACACACACACACACCTCCCCCTCCCACACTGGCAGCCCCCCCCCCCCCTTTTTCCTGCTTCCAGCCAATAGCCATGCAGATCCTGTTAGTATACTTTATCTTTTGTTCTTCAATTCTCCTCCCCTCCTCCATATTCTCCTCCCCTCCTCCTCTCGTCTCTGTTCGGAAGTCGGACACAGTGACCTTATCTAAACACACCTGCACACTCTCCTTCCCATGATCCAGAGGTGAAGGTGCTTCCACACAGGTGAGGGTGCTTCCACACAGGTGAGGGTGCTTCCACACAGGTGAGGGTGCTTCCACACAGGTGAGGGTGCTTCCACACAGGTGAGGGTGCTTCCACACAGGTGAGGGTGCTTCCACACAGGTGAGGGTGTGAGCATGAGGATGAGAACAGGACAAGAAAACTGCCCTTCATCACCAACAAATACATCCAAACAACCCCTCCTCTCCCTCACTCCCACAAAGAAACAGACTCATCTTAATGATCCGTCTTATAAAGATTGTTGGTGTTTTAATGACGTCATCATATACAGCAAGAAAAACTATCAGTTCTGGATTGTTGTGAAACAGATTGCCTTCATCACTCAGCCTCTACAGAGCTGTATCCATGTTTGCATGTAAGCTAACAGCCTAGATGGATGCATCTTAACCATACTAAACACTGTTCCACAACTGGGGTCATTATATGTAAACAAGACCGCCGCCTACTGGTGGACAGGAGGGCAGCAACATGCCACTTTTACAGATTCTAAATATAGTATATGTCGATATTTATAAGGCATTATTTGTACACCACATACTTGATTGCAAAAAGCACTTGACAACAATCACTACGGAAACAGAGTGACAGATTCTTAGCATTCACCGTGTTACATCAAAAAGAGACAGAAGAAATGATATTGTCCCAATCCGTCTTCTAGCAAAGAAAAACGAAAGGTTTGTTTTGATTTGTTTTTTATTTTGATTTGACGTCTCGGTCCGTGTTGGTGTGGTAGAGAAGCCACCAGGCGCTCTGCGGTCCTCAGTAGATGAAGAGGAGCCTGGTTCGAGGGAGAGGAGCGAAAGAGTCGGCCATTTTGCGGATCTTGGCGTAGTTGATGAACCCTCTGAGAAACAGAAGACATCCTAGAGAGGAGACAAGGAGATAGGAGACAGGAGACAAGGAGACAGGAGACAAGGAGACAGGAGACAAGGAGATAGGAGACAAGGAGATAGGAGACAAGGACAGCCATGTTAGAAATGTTCCTGACATTAAACCCATCCCAGCAGGTCTGTGTTCTGCTGTTTGAGGGTAACTTGACTGGACTTGATGGCCGGTAGACAGAGGATCCACGGCTCCACTCACCCAGCATGAGAAACACCCACCACAGCCAGTACTGACCCTCGAAGTAGCCAGGGAAATATGTGGAGAACTGGGAGGAAAGAGAGAGGGGGCACAGGTCAGTCTACTGGCTGTGATGGATAGGAAGACCAGATATGGGAGCTGTTAGACGTGGCGAGAGGGTGTGTGTGTGTGTGTGAGAGAGGGTGTGTGTGTGTGTGTCCTCTCACCCGTACGATCAGGATCCACTTGATGAGTGACAGGCCGAACCCAGAGATGGCTCCATAGCGTCCAGCAGCAGAGGTGGTCAGACAGAAGGACAGGAAGAAGCCGATCCAGTTAAACAGGAAGGCCACTGCAGAGAGAAATACACAGCACGTCATCCCCACAGCCCGCAGGTTCTAGAACAGCAGGGTTATCAAGCTGACGGAGGTTCTAGAACAGCAGGGTTATCAGGCTGACGGAGGTTCTAGAACAGCAGGGTTATCAAGCTGACGGAGGTTCTAGAACAGCAGGGTTATCAGGCTGACGGAGGTTTTAGAACAGCAGGGTTATCAAGCTGACGGAGGTTCTAGAACAGCAGGGTTATCAGGCTGACGGAGGTTCTAGAACAGCAGGGTTATCAAGCTGACGGAGGTTTTAGAACAGCAGGGTTATCAGGCTGACAGAGGTTCTAGAACAGCAGGGTTACCAGGCTGACGGAGGTTCTAGAACAGCAGGGTTATCAAGCTGACGGAGGTTCTAGAACAGCAGGGTTATCAGGCTGACGGAGGTTCTAGAACAGCAGGGTTATCAGGCTGACGGAGGTTCTAGAACAGCAGGGTTATCAGGCTGACGGAGGTTCTAGAACAGCAGGGTTATCAAGCTGACGGAGGTTCTAGAACAGCAGGGTTATCAAGCTGACGGAGGTTCTAGAACATCAGGACAGTGTGCTTACTGAAGAAGGTCAGGATGAAGATGCCGTCGTTGCCAATCCTCAGCTGGTCGGCATCCTCAAAATCATCCCTGGCCACAAATTCATCATCCTGCAGACACACACACACACACACACACAGGTTTAGAAGCCCAACTACCTAAAAACATTCACATCACCTCTAGCAGGCCTACAGCGCCCCCTGTATGACAGAGGCCGTACTGCAGCTAGCTAACAACGCCCTCCCACCCCACAGCATTACCTCTGCTGAACCCAGAGTGACATCATCAAAAGTGGTCAGCAGCTCCCTAAGCTGAGCGTGAGCAGAGGCAGAGAGACACAAACCAGAAGTCAAACCGGGGGGGGGGGGTGTCATACTGCACCCCACCACCAGAGGGCATACACATGGAGACTCACTACAACACCCATGTCACTTCCTGTCAGGTGACAGGAAGTCTAGTCGGAAGACTTGTTCACCTCATTGACATGGAAAGCCACTGTAGTGTGTGTGTGTGTGTGTGTGTGTACTCACCCTCCCAGCCACCAGGGGCGCTGTGGTCTCAGCCTTAGACCTCTCTGCCTCGTCGTAGGAGGGCAGTGTTGTGGCTATGTTGTATGACGGAGGCTTGGGGAA
Organism: Protosalanx chinensis; assembly: GCA_030340685.1. Classification (NCBI taxonomy): domain Eukaryota; kingdom Metazoa; phylum Chordata; class Actinopteri; order Osmeriformes; family Salangidae; genus Protosalanx; species Protosalanx chinensis. The sequence continues at coordinate 972,499 of CM059343.1, read as the reverse complement.
ACCACCATCCTCTTTGTAGTCGAAATAAGCTGAGGAAAGATGGGGGACGTCAAAATAGGTGTGTGTGTTTGGGTATGTGTGTGTGTATACAGTGTGTGTGTATGTGTGTGTTTGGGTATGTGTGTGTGTATACAGTGTGTGTGTATGTGTGTGTTTGGGTATGTGTGTGTGTATACAGTGTGTGTGTATGTGTGTGTTTGGGTATGTGTGTGTGTATACAGTGTGTGTATGTGTGTGTTTGGGTATGTGTGTGTGTGTATACAGTGTGTGTATGTGTGTGTTTGGGTATGTGTGTGTGTATACAGTGTGTGTATGTGTGTGTTTGGGTATGTGTGTGTGTATACAGTGTGTGTATGTGTGTGTTTGGGTATGTGTGTGTGTATACAGTGTGTGTATGTGTGTGTTTGGGTATGTGTGTGTGTATACAGTGTGTGTATGGGTATGTGTGTGTGTATACAGTGTGTGTATGTGTGTGTTTGGGTATGTGCGTGGGTCTTTTTCTACCTGCATTATCTGCTGCAACGCTGCTGTAGGGAGGAGGCGCGTCCACGGCAACCTGTGAGACTTCCTCCGGCTCCTCCTCATTGGGCAGCTTAGGGGAGGGAACAAGGGGAAAGAACCAATCAGGATGCGAGCAGGAACAGGGAGGATACTGTGTAGGGACAAGGTTGGTGGAACTGAGTTCTAACTGCTGGGTTTAATGGCTGTTTTAAAGAATGTTATAGAAAAGATAAAAACCCACGAGATTCCAACCGAAACAGATAAAAGAATAAGGTCAACATGCTGGGAGCTTAAGTGGCCCTCAGGGACATTAAACTGAACATCCTGGTATGGGAACATAAACCAGAATCACACCCCAAAAATGAGGAGACAGAAGAAGGCAGGCACACACACACACGCACACACACAGAGACATAGACACACACAGACACACACATAGACACATAGACACACACACCCACACACACACACACACACACACAGACACAGACAGACAGACACACACACACACACACTGTATGACAGAGCACACAGGAAGTGTCATATTTCTGATCTTAGATCCTCTTTTTCTTGCATGTTGATGATTTTCCGAGCTGAAACGGAACCAAAGGGATCTGATGCGAATTTAACCAGCGATCTTATTAAGCATCAACAACACTGATCCACAATGTAAAACACAAAATACAATAAAACGTGTTTATAATCAGAAGTTTATTCTTTCATTGAGTGAATCTGCAGCAGTAAACAGACATCAGTGTTTCTGAGGCCTTAAAGTCTGAAACCGGAACATCAGATGTTGACTTTATGATTAAAAGCTTATTTACCTGTTGATATCTCGCACTCTGCTCCGCCATTCTGGTGTGACCAGCTGGAAAAAATCGACTTAATCCGCTGTCTGGGTTCAAAAGTGGATTTATATGAGAGTAAAATGAAGATTTCCTCTTATTATTGTCTGAACGCTCTCGCCCCTCTCTTCTTCACTGGGTGTGTGACGTCACCGCTCAAAACAAGGTCACCAGCTTTCTACTGCCACCAAGCGGACAAACATGGGAAATACACATGTTTGAATTCACTAAAAACTGCGGTTTAAATCACTCATGGTTTAGGAAGATGGGTACATTATTATAAGTGAAGCAAATAGACGAATGGATATTAAAACACATCGTAAAGTTTATTGTATCTTAATCTAAAGGGAAAATACAAAAACAATACCCTTGACACCGGTGTGTGAGCGTATTTGAGAAGTCATATCTAATCATAGTTTTGTTGTTGTGTTGTTTGTTTTTCCTCTGTTTGGTATCTCACAAGTACAGGATAGGTGGTTCCTATGTGTTTTTGGTTGAAGTGGTGACACACGATCTCTACATCGTAGACGCTGAAGGACACTTTGACTCGCTCGTTGGGTGATGAGAGGAAACAGAGGGTGTAGAGGGCAAACTCAAACTCAGGGCTGACGCCTACAAAGATGCTGCCTTTGGGCTTGATGCCGTCCTTCCAGCAGAACTGCAGGGCTAGGATGTGTTTGTTTTCATCCGGCTGGGGGAGAGTAAAGGACAGAGAGAGAGGGGGGTAGGGAGGGAGAGAGGGACAGAGAGAGGGAGAGAGAGAGAGAGGGAGGGGGAGAGAGGGAGAGGGAGTGAGTGAGGGAAACACAATGGCATTTCCAATGTTGAAAGAATGTGTATGTATATATTTGTGTGAGCAGAGAGAGAGAGAGAGAGAGAGACAAAGAGGCATAGACAGAGAGAGAGAGAGAGAGAGAGAGAGAGAGAGAGAGAGAGCTAGACTGAGAGAGTGACTGAGACAGACAGACAGAGAGACAGATAGAGAGAGAGACCAGACCAGACCAGAAAGGGTCACCTGAGGTGAGTTGGCCACCACACTGTATCCTTTATAGTCGATGTGTCCCAGCTTCTCCTGCAGGTACAACTGGATCCAGTTATGAAAGCCAATCACAGTCCGTCCCCCTCTGGTCTCCCCAACAAAGACGTGTTCGAACCCAGAGGAGTCTGGTCTGGGGTGGCAGAGCACAACACAGGGTCTGTACAGGAGCAGCACTCAGGCTCCATACACACAGAGCAGGTGAACAGGATTAAGAGGTGAGTTCATTGATAACCAGCTCCGCTCACTTGCTTGACCCTCGCCTGGCGTAGAGCTCGAACCAGATCCTGTACAGCTGCTTTTTAAAGTCTGTCAGGTCTTCTGGAGAGATGTCCTTCCTCACCAGGTACTGGTGAGCAAGCTGGGGACAAAGGGAAGAGACGCATGGAGACTGTCATGGCCGACATGATTCTCTCATCTCCCCCAGGTGGATTTTTTTAGGTACCGTCATCAGAGGCGTCTGAACCATGATGTCCAGGAATCTGTGGTTTTCAGCCTCTTCTTCTGGAGTCACGACTTCAGGGATGCCCGTGGCGCTCTCATAGTTATCCAGGAGAGAGATGAAGGCTGCGATTGGAATCATCCACAACAGGTGTGTTTACTGATGCAGCGCTCAACATCCTGTTATTGATGATGTCACATCCTGTCTGTGTCAGTGTTTTTCCATTTCTATAGTGATTTTTGATTGCCATAGAAAAATACGAAATATTTTTAGTGCCCCCCCCCCAATTTTAAGATGGACCCCCGTCCCCCCATCCCCCCGTCCTGTACATGTCATTTTGAAGGGACCGCCTACCTAAATAGGTGTCCTTTTTGAAGATGGTTTCATCGACAAACGTGAACAGGGGCGCTCCCTTTCCATCATTATCATCTTCATACTGAACGTCCTGATTCCTGGCTTTACCCTGAAACACAACCGAGCCCTGCTGTTTCACTGCTGTGTGATGAGCTACTGTCTGCTTCTGTTGAACAGACACAGCAGTGATGTGGTACGCTGACCAACATGCACACGTGACCCTGTCACACTGGCTATTCTGCTTCCATGATCCCAGTCAGAATCGGTTTTACTCTCGGGAATTGAGTGTATATGCAAATTTAAGGATGTTGTCTTATTTAACAGGGTTTATTACACACAGAAAAAAAACCTGCATTTAGATTCATGTTTGTCCCATCTCTTGACATCGACCACCCCCCCCCCCCCCCCCTCCCCTCTTCTCACCTGCAGGGAGATGCGGTAATCTTTGCCTGGTTTCAGTCGGTTGGTGTCTGAGCTCCACAGCTGCTGCACCATGGAGGACAGTTCAGGATCCGCCTCGATCACGCTGGAACACTCATCCATGTCTCCTGGGCCAGGGGGACACATTCACAGGGGCCGTGTCACACAACACCAGTCCATCAGGCTGTCCTCATCCTCCCTACAAAGTCTACCAATCCACTGACCTTTGTGTTAGTCTCTGGCCTGGTCAGATGGAGGGGGGGTGTGGGGGTGAGGGGGGGGCGTTGAGCTAGCAGCCTCCTGTGTGCTGGTAGAACCGGCCTGCTGGAAGAGTGGATCTTTACTGGCCGGGTTGGAGAGAGGGATCCAGGGGCTAGCCTGCCCCCCGAGGTGGGAGGGGCCAGAGGGTGAGTTTAAAGAGTTGTCCTCCGTCAGCAGATCTAACTGGAGGGATTAAACTGTTGTGGAGCTTTTCACTCTCTTGCTTTCGACGCTCTTTTGTTTTCTTTAGCTCTGCTTTGTTCTCCTTCTCCCTGACTGTGTCCTTCTCTGTCTTTCTCTCTACATCTCTTTCTCTCTCCATTTTATTTGGGGGCTCTCTCCATCTTTCTCCTTTCTCTCTCTCCATCCTCTTTCTCTCCATCTTTCTCCTTTCTCTCTCTCCATCTTTCTCCTTTCTCTCTCTCCATCCTCTTTCTCTCCATCTTTCTCCTTTCTCTCCATCCTCTCCATCTTTCTCTCCATCCTCTCCAACTTTCTCACTCCCCCAGTATTTCTTTCTCTCCATCCCTTTCTTTCTCTCTTTTACCTTTCAAAGATCCAAAGATATTTCAAAGTAATATTCAAACATTAACGTACTCTTCCAGTAAAACATACCTCACCATCTCTTTTTCTGCTGTCAAATTCTCTCACCATCTCTCACTGAATTCTCTACTCCCTTACTTCAAAAAAAGTATAAAAACATTTATATTCATCCGACAAAAGCTAAAATGTGATATCGAGAGTCAGCTGACTAGAATCAACCTCTTTAAAAAGAAATCACTACTAAGAAACAGGTACCACACACAAACACGCAGTCCAAATGAAACATTTTAATGAGAGGATTGAGAAACACTCTTAGAGTTCTCAGACACACAGCATGAAGATAACAATCATCATCATTCATACTCTCACTCGACATCTTTTCCAACAGTTTTAGAAGAGAACCATTTGAATGTGCTTTTTAAATAGAAATATATTTCTTATAGAACATATTCACGTAATTTTTTTTCTACCAGCTTTCCTTGGTTTGAGGAAATCACTTCAGAGAGGATATATGACTAAAACAGCCTGTTGGTTTGAGTTCTAAGGTGTCTGATCAAACCATCGACATCCCCCAAAGATAGACATCAAAATAAAAACTCATTACATGAACAACAAAGAACTCATGTTGATGAAATCAGAACAAAATGTACCCCCAAAACAGTGCTATTTCAAAAACATTAGGCTACATATGATGTTTTGATGTCCTTGTGTGAAAGATATTTGGAAAAGGCTTTAAGGAGGACGTTCTTATCTAGACGATAGCTTGAGGTCTTGTTGGCATTGATACAATGCTTTTTCTTCCTCCAGATTAACTCATTATTGAAGTGTAAATTAACATGAAAACAATACACCTAAATGTGTTACGTATATCCTACTTAAATATACCATAATTCAACAAATAATGTTGGGGCACTGTTCAGATTTTCCTAGATTCGTAACATGCAGTTTGTGCAGCCCTTCCTATACATTATTGTTCTCAGCCACCGATATGATTTAACGGTAACTACTTCATAAGAAAGAAGTAGTCCTCCCCCCCCCCCAACTCCCCCAATTCTTAGTGTAGTGAAGTATCAAAGGTGTAATGGAGGTCATGCAATGTATACGGAGGGATTTGTGAGGTTAACAGAGGTCAGGAGAGAGGTCAACTCTTAAAAACCACAAGAGAAACTCATCAGAAATATCGAACAATAGAGGAACCTGTGGAACAGCGGTAGGAACCAGTTTTCTCACGGGATTCTTTGATTTGAACACATAGTTCCTAGTGGCACCGCGATGGCTTATGCACGTTACGGCACTTCCTGTTGCGTCAGTCTTCCTCGTCGCTCCAGAAGGCGTCGTCTTCGTCCATATCAACGCCTTGGAAGAGTCTGGAAACACAAAGATGAGCAATGAGAGGAGCTCCCTGGAAATCTGAAACAATCTGACATTCTTTTAACAATCATTTGAGGAGGTGAGGGAGTGAGGTGGTGAGGGGGTGAGGAGGTGAGTTGGTGAGGTGGTGAGGTGGTGAGGCGGTGAGGTGGTGACGTGGTGAGGTGGTGAGGTGGTGAGGAGGTGAGGTGGTGAGGTGGTGAGGAGGTGAGGTGGAGAGGAGGTGAGTTGGTGAGGTGGTGAGGAGGTGAGGAGGTGAGGAGGTGAGAGCTCACTGGTTGTAGCAGGGCGAGGCAGGGTTGTTGAAGTGGCTGTAGGGGTTGACCCTGGTTAGAGAGCCCAAACACAGCCAGCAGAAGTACTGCCTGCAGGTGGAGCAGGTCATCTTGTTACAGCCGTCTTCCTTCTGCAGGGAGGACACACGACACAACACTCAGACAAAAGACAGTTCTCCTCTCTCCGTTGCCGTGCCTACCTGGATGTTGCCGTGCCTACCTGGATGTTGCCGTGCCTACCTGGATGTTGCAGAGCCTACCTGGATGTTGCCGTGCCTACCTGGATGTTGCCGTGCCTACCTGGATGTTGCCGTGCCTACCTGGATGTTGCCGTGCCTACCTGGATGTTGGTGCCGCAGCGAGGGCAGCCCTTGCAGTTGTCGTTGAGCCAGTCTCTGCTGAAGGACTCCTCGACGGCACGCTGGATCACTCGCTTCCCAAAACGCTGCTCCATGAACTTCTTCCCCTCTGCGCTCGCCATCATGTACTCATCCCTCAGCTCACGGAGCTCATCTGGGAGGAGAGGGAGGGAGGGAGGGAGGGAGGGAGGGAGGGGGGGAGAGAGGGAGGGAGACTTAGAGGGAGAATAACAGACATTTGATCCATACCAGGAACTTCCACCTTTTTGGGGGGGAGGAGGTAGGTTGGGACAGTCAGAGGTGTGGTCCTCTGTACCTGCTGTGACCTTGCAGTGAGAGAGGCCATGGTAGCCCCTCTTGCAGAGGGTGCAGAAGGCATATTGGCACGCGGGGCAGATGCCCATGGTGGTGTTTGGCTCCACCATGACAGCCGTGGTGCAGGACAGCCGGGGGCAGTACACCACATCAGCCATGAGATCCAGGCTGGACTGCAGCAGCAGGCGGTCGTACCTGGCAAACAGCTCCTCTCCCACCAGCAGCTTCACCTGGGGGGAGAGGCAGCTTCTGACGCACTGCATCACACTCACATGGATTCACTTTAAGCATTTAAGCTTTTCAGTCAAAGTTACCTGTGAGGGCGTCGCTAACGAGGTACACTTGGGTTCAGGGCAGTTAAGGCACTGGACGTTTCCATCTCGGATCTGGATCTGAAAGTACTCGGTCATGCAGGTTTTGCAGTAAACATGCTGGCACTCTTTAAAGCACAGACAGCTGGAGCCCAGCTTCTCACAGAAGCAGATCCCACAGCAGAACGCCTTGGAGTCGAACACCTTCTGCCGCTGCGCCTCGTCAAAGTCCAGCAGCTGAGGCAGGATGTCGGAGCGAGGATCCACCGCGAGAACGGCCCGCGGATCCGGCTCCGCATCCCCCTTCCTCCTCCTCTTCTCCCCCCCAGAGAGGCTGCTGTCGGACGGACTCGCGGCGGTGGAGTCCTCGCTCTTCTTCCCCTCTCCCGGGGCCCTGGGGGCGAAGGGCAGCTCCAGGGGCGAGGTGATACCCAGGAAGGGGACGGCTTCCTCTTTGAGGAACTGAACCCAGGTGAAGAGGACCACACAGCCTTGTGACTCCTCCCACAGCTCGTCCAGACGTCTGCAGAGCAGCGTCATCTGAGGAGGAGGAGGAGGAGTCAGGGTTCTATTTTCATCATTCAGCAGACGCTCCTATCCAGACAGGGTTCGGGTGTTACCTGGGCTCTGGTCAGCCATGTGGAGCTCAGTGTGAAGACTGGAGAGGAAGAGGAGGGGTAGTCCTCTGGAAGTTCAAAGTTGAGCACCAAAGGTGGGAGGTAGCAGATGTCATATTCAGTTTGCTTTTCGGCTCCTGAACACGAACAAACCAACAAAAATACATGACTGAGGATGTGATATTAAAGTAGAGTAACTCACCCCTGTCCACGTGATGAGGACCCCCCCCCCCCCTCCTCACCCCTCCTCACCCCCCTCACCTTTGACCAGAAGCTTGAAGTGAGGTGGCAGTTCAAGACACAGCTGGATCTCTCCTCCCTGGTCCGTCTCAGCTCTGTGGAACTCCTCCTCATCGTAGATACTCGCTAAGGCAAGCAACTCATCGTCCTGCGCTTCCTGATCCTCCGACATTTACATTCCTGGAGACCAAAGTCAGGATCGTTTCAGAGGGAAGACGAAGTCAAGATAAGGACCTGTTCAAGGTTTACCCAGACTCAGGCACTGGACTTTATAACAAGACCCCCACCATGTACTCTGCACTGTGTAAAGACCCTCATTTACAGACAGTCAGTCTGTTGTTGTATGACTTTGCTGACTAACAGTGTTGGTTACACTGGTTGTATAAACGTTACATCATTCTACCACCGACCAGTGGTACCCACCGTCTGTCAGATAGCAAGACAACATGCAAGACTAGCTATGAACAACCATGCATGAGTTGATTTGAAACAATAACTTTGACAATATCAGGATCTTAAAGGAAGAAGTTAACTTGACTTGTAAAGAATGCTGGCCTTCGTTTAGCTACTGACAGCTAGGCAGGAACCGGCTAATCTAGCTAGCTAATGTACAAACTAGGCTAGTTCTGTAGGATATAGATATATAGATATATATACATAGTATCGTTGTGATCTTATGTTTAATATATAAATCTAATATTGAACTTACAGGTCTTTCTCAGCAGGGGTAACTTGGAAACAGAGGAACTCCTCGCGAAGCTGACATGTGCAGCTGATTGGACCATACAGAGGTGACGTCACTCGGACACGGAAGTCTTTGTTTTAGTGAACAAATTGTGATTTAAAAACAACATGGCAAAAGCAACACAAATTTAAATTTTCACCGCAGGATCATGTACATAAAAGACAATTTATTAATTATAATAAAATAAGCTAAATACGTAAATGAAGTGGTTTTCCTACTAAGCGGAAACGGAAGTTAGCGCTCATCCAATCAGCTTCGTGTTGCCAATTTCGAAAACGATGGCGGCGCAGAGAAGAAACTACCGTCAAGAACCTGAAGTTACTAATGCAACCTTCACCTTTACCAACATTAAAGATAATTATGAAGATACTGTGGTAACTGAAAGTGATTCAAAACAAACAGAAGATGATACTGACCTGCCTGTAGTGTTTCTCTGTGGGAAGTGTCGCCTCCCGGTCGGTGATTCTCTGTGCTGGGCAGGAGCTGATGAGGAGGGGCAGATCATCCTCCACCGTGAGTTCAGCATTATTATAAGAACATATCATTAATAATAACATCATCCTTATTATAATAACATTTTTAATAATAACATTGTCATCCTCCACCGTGAGTTCAGCCTTATTATTAACTAACTATGATTAATAATAACATATTCTTGATATTTTGTAGGATTCATAATAACATTCGTGATATTTTGTATGATTAATAATATCATATTCTTGATATTTCTTTATGATTAATAATACCATATTATTATGTATATTTTTATGATTCATGATAACATTATTCTTGATATGTTTTATGATTAATAATAACATATTATTAAGTGTATTTTTTATGATTCATAAAATCATATTATTCTTGATATTTGTTATGATTCATAATCACATATTATTTATATTTTGAACTAAAAGTCCACAGAATACTGTCTGTGATGCAGTACTGACACATTAAATGTCTTCTTATCTGTTGGTTTAGGTGTGAGTGAGAATGTTTCTGTTGGGAAAGAAACTCACATCTCCAGCTGCAGTGATGCGTTAATCTGGTAGGTTTAAATAAAGAGACCAAGAAGACACAGAAATTATTATTATTATTCTGATTTAATCCTTTAAATCAACGCTTTTTATCTGTCTTGTCATCTATTTATTCTCTTTCTAGCCTGGTTGTCAATTTGACCTGTCAAGGATGCTGTTCGTTACTCGGCATGGTTTACACCTCAACACCCAAGAAACTGGATTATAAAAGAGGCCTGTTCTACCTTAACGTCGCCGCCATTGAAAGGTAAGAAAGGTGAATTACTGTTTACAGATGATAGTCATCAACTGCCCATTTGAAGCTGAACCTGTTGACATTCTCAGTAGTATAATAGCAAAAGATCCAGCTAAATGACAAAGCATTGCTCTCAATTTTATTTCAGATAAAATTGTACATTTGTTTGTGAACTTCTGTCCTTTAAGAGATGTTTAAACCTGCTAATATTTACCATTCTGTCTCCACAGTTACGTACTGGGCTCCTCCGGCCAGCAGGTGGCAGCATTGGGCGCCTCTGAAATGCCCGTCACATTAGAATTCAAACAAGCTGTGGAGCAGCAACTCATTGAGGTATCTTAACCCCTAACACTCACTGGGACTCCTTGAAGACTCCTCCAGACTTTGTTGTTGTCGTCCGGGTCACCTCCATCACCAGCGCTCGTCTGGTGGAGTCACAAGATGACTTTATACGAGATGAAATGGAATCAATCTCACGTGTGAAGTCGTTAACCTTGAGTTAGGGAGGTTAGTGTAGTGTTGGAGAAGAGCGTTCATCTGCCTGTCCCTGAGAAGGACGTGTGTGGAGGTGTGTGTGTGTGGAGGTGTGTGTGTGTGTGGAGGTGTGTGTGTGTGGAGGTGTGTGTGTGTGGAGGTGTGTGAGAGAGAGAGGGGTGGGGGGTAAACGGATCAGAAATCCTTGAGACCAGACAGACTGTGGATGATGTCACCATTTCTTAATGATCACCTTTAGAACACTGTCTGTACTGATCCAATGTCAAGATAAAATCAGAAATATTTATTTGTATTTGTTTGTTTTTAAGGTTGATTTCTACAATTCTATGTAAATCATGTTTGTGTAAATATTGTACATATTTTTTATTTGTTAAACGTCTCTCAATTCAGTCCATAGGCTACATCTGTGAAACTTTTCCTGCACAATTATTATTATCATAGTTAATATGATTTTCACTCCTTTTTTGAGATTGGTCTTTGTCCTCAGTTTTCTTACATCTGTGTGGAAAAACATCAGTCATGTCCAAACACGACCACTAGGTGGCGATCACGCTCACAGACTCGCACACCAGGAACAATGGGGTCTGATCTGGGTCTGTTGAGGAATCTTTGTTTTGTGGAAAAACATGTTTTGATGGTGCGGTCGGCAGGATTATATCTGACAGGGATATTGTGACATGCATGTTTGTGTGACCTACTAAGAGTCAGGAGAGCAGTGTCACGATATCTGCTTAACTTGTTTCTAGATTAATTCACTGGGTAGTTTTTTTGTTATTGTTTTGTTGGTATTTGCAATGCTGGGTGTTAAACAACAACATTTATCCTTCATTTAGAGGGGTAGTTCATGAATACTCAAGTCTATACTGGTGTAAATACACATACAGGATTTTTTTAATGAGTTATTATTAATTCAAGGTTTTTTCCATATCTACAGTTGAACCACATGCTGCTAAAACACATATTCAGCAGTACACACCTGTATTCAGCAGTACACACCTGTGTTCATAATTACACACTTACATTTACATTTAGTCATTTACCAGACGCTCTTATCCAGAGCGACAGGGACATTCCCCCCTGAGGCAAGCAGGATGAAGTGCCTTGCCCAAGGACACAACATCATGTTGACACATGTTCTACACCTGTATTCAGAAGTACACACCTGTATTCAGAAGTATACACCTGTATTCAGAAGTATACACCTGTATTCAGAAGTACACATCTGTATTCAGCAGTACACATCTGTATTCAGAAGTACACATCTGTATTCATAAGTATATACCTGTATTCAGAAGTACACACCTGTATTCAGAAGTATACACCTGTATTTAGAAGTACACACCTGTATTCAGAAGTACACACTTGTACTCAGAACTACACACCTGTATTCAGCAGTACACACCTGTATTCAGAAGTACACACCTGTATTCAGCAGTACACACCTGTATTCAGAAGTACACACCTGTGTTGTTGTTGTGTACAGTTGAGTGGAGGATCTGTGACTGGGGGGTTTTAAGGCCTGATGTGTTCCTGCGTCATTCGAACAGGTTCAGGTGGGAAACACCCAGATTTATCCACATCAGGCGTCAAGACGTGTCCTCAGTTTGAGAGTTGGTGTTGTGAGGTTCCATGGAGGCGGAAGCCTGATTGAGGGCAGCGCTGCTCATTAGCCATGCAGGCAGCAGCTGCGTGGCTGTGGGGAGGAGTTCTCCCCAGAGTGGCTGTCTAGCCAGGCTTCCACCCCAGAACACACACCTTCACCCTGGCCAGACGGACACTCATGTATTCTGTCTGTCTGTCTGTCTGTCTGGCTTTCAGATGCTTGATTGGGTTCCTCTACCTTTTGGACTTAATGACCTGTCTCCTCTGCCCTCCCCACCCCTCCTCCTCCCCTTCCTCCTCCTCTCCTCTGCCTCCTCCTCGTCCATCTCTCCCCCAGATGAAGGAGGTGACAGTCAGCATAGCTCAGAGGCTGGTGCAGGTGGAGGCCGAGCTCTTCAACAAGAAGGAGGTCATGTGACGGGAGGAGGTGGAGGACGGGACCAGGACCACAAGATTCTAAACACACACGCACAAACTGTGTCCACACACACACACACACACTGTGTTTCCACACACACTATGTCCCCACACACACACACTCACACCACGTCCTCCTTGTCTTACACACACACAGACACACACTCCCTGTGTTCCCCCACACCCCTCCAGCCACACACACTGTGTCCTCACCCCCCCCCCCCCCCCCCCACACACACACACACACACACACACACACAAGGGCGTCCTAAACAGCCTTACCCCCAATTAATGCAGGGCATTCCTTCACCTTCACTCCACGCCTCTCCTCCCTGACCCCTCTCTACACCCCCACCCCCCCCCCCCCCCCCCCACCCCTCCCTCCGCTCCGACCTTGCTCGATCGTCCCTGTCCTCCTCCAATCACAGACAGGGGACCAGCGTCCTCTCAGGTTGCCGTGGCGCCTGGCTGGCTGTGTTGGCTGTGTTTCCGTGGCGATGGAGCGCTCTGTCCTGGTGTGGGTCCGCAGGTCGCCTCATCCATCAGGCTGACAGTCAGACCTGGTTAAGAGGCAGCGGCTCACAGCAGCTTCCTGCTGAAGCAGCGGAATGCTGATCACCTCCAGGGAGGCTCTCTTCGCTCAGGTCGTCTGATCGCCTGGTAGCAGTCGGTTCCGTGGTTCTGCGGTTCCGAGATGATCTGACTGGCAGTGGTTTGGTCTGGCAGGAACCTTGGTTAATCCACCCAAAAGTGTTGTTATCGATGATGCTCGCAACACAGCATGAACTCCATTCAGTCTGATTCATGTTGTTCTGCCTCCACACATCACCATCCTCCCTCCTGCCTCAGAACCTGTGTTTCACTCTGTCATGTTTCTCTGTTTTATTGGACTTGGAGTCGTTATCTTATGAAATCTCAACTCACACGGGTCTGGTGTTGTTGGGAGTGAAACTGTTGGTATGAGTGTCAGTGTCACTCGTTTGTGTTTGTGTCTCAAATGATGAGTTATCTTCATCACCCGAATAAACTAATCTTTAAACGAATCTTTCAACTCATGTTGTGTTGGTTGCTAGATCCTACAAGTGGCTCAGTGGATCATCCTCTCTTCTCATTAAAACCACCTCCGAGATTAGTGAGTCAACCAGCTAGTTTGGGAGAGAGTCAGGGGAGGAGGGGGGGAGGGGAGGGGAGGGAGGGGAGGGGTTGGCCCTGTTTGTTTACCAGCAATGAGCTAATGTGCCCTAGCAACACTTTCTACCAGGGCAGAAAAGACCCCACCCCTGGAGCCACACAAGCCTTCCCACAATGCACTCTGTCCACGAGGTTTCAGCAGGCGGGAACAACAACAGTCGGAAGGCGGAGGGGGGAAGAGGTGCCGGCCAATCAGAGAGCTGTATCCGAGGCTATTGCCAAGGCAACAGAGAGCGCGTGCTACACCCCTGCCTGTTGCCATCTCGTCATCGTGTCGGTGGAGGGGGAGGCGGGGGAGGGTGGGGTGGGGGGGGGGGGGGGGGGGGGGCTGCATGCCCGTCAACTGAGGTTAACGCCTGCCTTGCACCCTGCAATAGAGGAGGGGGAGGAGCTGTCTCCCTACCCACCCCCCTCCTCACCCCGTCTCCCCTTCTCCGACGCTTAATCCCTGTGTGTGAGGATGTTTGTGTCTTTCTCTTCCCAGCCCCTCCCTCCCCCCCCTCCTCCCTCTCTATCCCCTCCTCTCATGCTCTCATCCATCTATTGCTGGAGAGAGAGGGAGGGAGAGAGAGGAAGGGAGAGAGAGAGGAGGGAGGGAGGGAGGGAGAGGAAGGGGGAGCAGAAAGACAGACCAGTTTGCCGGCCAGCTGACCACATGGTCTTTGTTGTGAGCCGCGATTCCTGTTGTCCTTCCTGTTCTGTGGGCAGGAAGTGTCGGGTGTCTGCAGGAAGCAGGAAGCTGGACAGATGTGTGTCTGTGTCCTCTCCAGATGTGCTGCAGGCTCTTTGAGGGGGGGGGGGTGGTGTTTGTTTGTTTGTTAGTATTTACAGACTCCGTGTCGGGTAGTGACGTGTGTGTGTGTGTGTGTGTGTGTGTGTGTCGGTGTCCTCACAGCTCTGAGTTCAGCTGCTATATATACAGAACTGTTGCTGGTAGAGTTGCACTGAGAAGAGCAGTTATTGCAACGCTTACCTTCCCCCAACACACATACACACACACACACATGTAGACACACAGACAGGAACAAGATGTTACAACCACCCACCACATAGCAGTTGACACACACACACACACACACACACACTCTGTAGACTCGTTCAGGGACAAAGGATGAATAATGCAGGCTTGCTGTGTGAGCTGGTCTCTCCTCCCCTCTGCTTCCACAGTAATATGGAAGCAATGTTGCCATGGAAGCAATGAAGCGTCGTCCTGCGATCGTCCAATCGCATCCTTTTCTTGCGTGAAGCACCTGACCAATCGCGGCAGTTAGCAACTCTGCAGTTACCACGGATGCTGCGCTGCTATTGGCCGAGCTCTGCTCTTTGATTGGATTCCTGCTTCTTGTTTTCGAGCCAGTGTATCTGAGGGATACCTGCCCCAAGTCTTTTTTTAATTATTGTATTTTTAGCTTTTTGTCATTTATTTAAAATACAAATCTGTTTTCTTTTTGTTTTTAATCCACACTAGAATGTCCCTTTCCTAGACTGCGCATGTTTGAAATGTGACCCATATTCATGTGTTTGTGTGTAATAAAGAGGGTGATCAATCTCTGCTTCGTGTTCCAGACAGCAGCAGCATCAGCAGCTTCTGGGGGAATGAAACCAGCCTTTCTTTTCTTTTGTCTGACAGCCTTGAAGATTTGGCTCTGTGCTTCAGGGTGAGCGCCTTCCACTGTCCGCCTTTTCTCTGTTGATGATGGTACAGGTAACCTGTGTGTGTGTTGATCTTGTGGATGTTTTTGTAATCTTTGCGTTTTTGTTTCCACTAGGTTTGTCGTGATGGCAGTTTGGCATATGTTGACTTTTCATGACATCTTGATAACACACCTTTAAATGAGGAAAGAAAGATTTATGAACTAATTCTTCCTGATAAACCTGCTTTGCTGCTGACATTAAAACCATGTCAGTTTAATCAAGTGATTATCCCACCCTGACACTAAAGTAGTAGTACCATGTCCAAACCTAAATCTAGTGATAATCCAAAGCCTGCTCGTTGATTAGACCAGTCTGCCCTGCCCCAGACACACACACACACACACACAGACAGACACACACTCAGACACACACACAGACAGACACACACTCACACACACAGACAGACACACACTCAGACACACACACAGACAGAAACACACTCAGACACACACAGACAGACAGACACACACAGACAGACACACACAACAGACACACTGTCTTTTCAGGGTTCATCATGTCTGCAGGCTCCGCCCACTTAAGGTGACCCGTTTCTCCTGGTAACAGATCTGTCCGCCATCATCACCCACCATCATCACCCGCCATCATCACCCGCCATCATCACCCGCCATCATCACCCGCCATCATCACCACCCTCTCCCACCAAGAGAGTCTTTCTGGTACAGTCCTTCCACCCACTCAATCCTCACCTCCCTCCACCCCTTCACACCCTCACTCCTCACCCCCTCATCTCCTCACTCCTCACCCCCTCATCTCCTCACTCCTCACCCCCTCATCTCCTCACTCCTCACCCCCTCATCTCCTCACTCCTCACCCCCTCATCTCCTCACTCCTCACACCCTCATCTCCTCACTCCTCACCTCCTCTCCACCCTCTCACCTCCTCTCTCCCTCACCTCCTCTCTCCCTCACCTCCTCTCTCCCTCACCTCCCTCCTCACCCCCTCATATATCCCCACTTGTGATCCCCTTCAACTTCTCAGAACAACACTGTATCTTAACTGTATAGTAACTGTGTACAGTAGGATCAGTGTTCTCCCACCCTTTAATGACATATTGTGACACCATGTAGTGTGTGTGAGAGAGAGAGAGAGAGAGAGAGAGGGGGGGGGGATGAAAACAGGATTAGTGTCGATAAGGTCCATGTAAGCTTGAACAGCTTGACACAGATGAGAAGCCTGCTTCCAGATAAGAGCTCGCTGTCCTATCTCCAGCGCTAATGACGAGCTAACGCAGGCTAACTCTCTTAGCTCGTTAGGCTAGGGTAGTCTAATGACGGGCTAACGCAGGCTAACTCTTTTAGCTCGCTAGGCTAGGGAACTCCCCTCACCTCCTCTCTCTCTCTCTCTCTCTCCCTCAGTCCCACACCTAGAGAGGGCGGCACACTTAAGCCAACAGACGGAGAAAGGGATTTCCGGGCCAATATGTTCTCGTTTAAAGCTTTGTTATGAGAGGCAGCCCAGTTTGAATGAGGAGTTTCTGACGTAGATACTGGCCATCTTTCTGTCCGTCCAGGAGAGCTGTCTGCCCCCTGGACATCAGCAGAGTCCAGCTCTGTCTCTGCAGGGAAGCCTGGTTCTGCTTCACGCCAGGACACCTCCAGGGCAAACATCTGCTCAGGTGCTGATTCGACAACACATACTCTCCTCTGATTGGCTGAAAACACATTTGAGTCCAAACTGACTGTCCAATCAGGCGTCTGTCTCAGTGGACAGCAGCGTTCATGAAGCGTCCCTCCCATCCTGTGGACATGTGTTCACCCCTCAGTGTCCCCCTTTGGGTGTGTGTGTTCCCCTTTCTCTCCTGAGCGGGGCTAAGCCCTCAGGGTCTTTGTCCCTGGGTGAGGTGTGTGTCTCCCCCCGGGGGAGAGAGGGGGGTGGGGGGGGGGTTTGAGGGTGAACTGTCCGTCTCTCGGGGTAAACAAAGAGCTCTGGTTCTAATGCACTTAGGAGCCTCTCTCACCCTGTTTAGCAGCTTAACTACACAGACTTAATCTGGGGGTGTGGGGGTGGAGGGGTGTGGGGGTGTGGGGGTCCCTGTTTTGCAGTAGGTGTGTGAGTGTGTTGTGTGCGTGCTTGTGTGGTGTGTTTTTTTTGTGTTGTGTGCAAGTGCAAGTGTGTGTTCTGCTATGTGTGTGTGTGTGTGTGTGAACAAGTGTTTTCTACTGTGTGTGTGCGAGTGTGTGTTGTGCTGTGTGTGTCACAGCTGAGCAGCAACATTCTTTCTCATGAGAGGGCACAGTGAGGGGGGTATGGAATGGGGTGGCACACAGCTGATACGTGTGTGTGTGTGGGGCGTGTGTGAGTGTGTGTGTGTGTGTGTGGGAAGGGGGGGATGTACGACCAAAGGGTCACTCAGCTGTCGTAACAGTGTCCCGGCCACCACAGATGCCTCCTGGGAAACAGAAGTGATCTTCTCCAGTCCCAGTTGGAGCTAAAAGCTTCCAGGAACTTTCAAGGCAATCAACCTTCCGTTTATATATCGTGTGTGGACACCCAGGTCTGTACCACACCTATTACACCGTCAGCCTAATGTCTGCAGGGTGTGTGTGTACGTGCGCCTACACACCCCACGTTTAGGATTTCCAGACAGCGACCAGGTGCATTTGAAGAACCAGTCAGACGCATCATAAATTCAGTATAAATATTTAAAATATTTTATACAGCATAGAAATCTCTTGACACACAAAATGACACCGTCCGTTAGAAAACGTACAAAAGACCCCCTTCACCCCCCCCCCCCCACCCCCCACCACCATCTCCTTCCAAAAGTCTGTTTCAATCAAGAAGACATTTCAAACACATGGTTTATCAAAAGTTGGACAATACAGTTTTGATTCTAACAGATAGCATGCAAGGCTTCAGTTTGACAGAAATACTTTCAGTAGTGAGTAAAGGCTGTAGGCTCATGTGCATTAGGGAAGCACTGCATGTTTAAAAACACTCTGGTGAGAATGACTAACATGTTTAGTGGAAACAACAAGCATATTCTGTGATAAGATGTTATCTACCTGCTCCAACTTCACAGTATGGTGATGATAACATGTCAGACGTGAAGAACACTTGAATCAGACCGTATGTACATGAACAATCACATCACAAAACCTTTCAGGGGTTTTTCTCCGCAAAGCACCTTCTTGGCAATATTCCTTATGGCAGAAAAACACTTAGGACTATTGCACAATCTACAGAACCACTTTAAGACAATATGAAATCAACTTTTTTTTCTTTTTTTAGTTTTTATTTTGGGGGGGGGGTTTACAGTCGTAAATGTCTTCACCTGTGCTGAAAGCCTTTGGGCAGAACCATTTTAGACACATTATTTTATTTTACATGTTTGTCCAATCTAGAAAGTTGAACCCTTGTAACTTGAGTCTTGAGTAGACATTATAAAACATTGCCACACACTGAGAAATAAGGTTTTGTGTACATAGATAATTGGGTTGTAGAAAAAAGAACTGCAGATTGTTGCTGTGGTAAAACTTGTGGCTCTTAACTGTCTCCTAACAGATTTGTGTTTGGGTGATTAAGGACTGAGGTCACTGTGAGAGCATCAGGTATTTAAAAAAACCTTGGCAGTAGTCAGCCGTTTGTGACAGAGTTATATAAAAGAGGTGTTGTGTAAGTCTTAATCTTGGTATGTGGTTGGATTGCATCACAGGGTAAAGAGTGTTCCTCCTTTAGAAAGATTCCTAGGAAAGTGTACAAAAGTGTAGACCAGGAACAGTCTAGTGCAAATCACTACGTTAGTTCATAAGAACACAGCAATGTTACATAAGAGAGATTCTATATCACAATGTTGTCAGCGTGTGTGTGTGTGCGCGAGTGTGTGTGTGTGTTGTACCTTAAACCCTGTTTGGGACACTGTGTCAATGGTGTTTCTAGGGCATAGTAGGTGTTAATCACTGTGTGTGTGTTTGAGTGTGTGTGTGTGTGCGTTGCCTGTTAAATCTCATCATCTCACTGTCATTCAGCCGGTCACCTTACAAGCACAGACAGGAAACAGGGTCTGAGGCCACAGCCAATCAAAATCAAGGCTTTTATCCGTACAAAATGCAGTCTTTCATGAATTTTTTTTCGTTTGCTGTTCTTGTATATTTTTGGTACTTTTTTCTTTCAATTGTCAGTAAAAACTCAGAGGTGGCTGTGTGTGTGTGTCAAGTGTTGTCACGGTAACTAGTTTGTTAGAGGAAAGGGGGTTTCAGTTTGCAAGGCCACTCAGGAAGTTCACCCCTCTCAGAGGAAGTGACACGGAGGTCTTTCTCTTCTTCTTCTTCTTTACCCAGCATGCCTCAGCAGAGTGTCTTCAGTGCCCCTGAAGCGCAGAGCAGCGTCTGCATGGGGTAAGGGGGCGGGGACACCACCTCCTCCACCGCCTGCTCCGCCCTGAATGTGAACGGCTGCACCTTCTTCTTCAGCATCTGGCCGATGCCCATGTAAGGGAACTTGCTGCGGTGCTGAGGGCTGTCCGGCTCACTGCTGCCCCCGCTGGAGGGAGGGGAGAACGCAGACATGGGGTTCAGGGGGCTGAAGGCGGACTTGGGGGGGCTGAAAGCGGAAAGCCCTCCTGGGGGGCTGCCGACGGAGCCAGGGGGGCTACCGCTGGTGTCGGACCAGTCCGAGGTGGAGGGGCTCTTCTTGGGCTGGGGGTTGACGATGAGGACGGGGGGGCTGGGGATGGTGGCCTTCTTCAGGTAGGAGGAGTCTGGGTGGAAGGCTGAGACGTGGCGGGGCGGGGAGAAGGTGCCATTGGTCAGCTTGTACCAGGGAGCAGAGGAGGGGACGTCCTCGATTGGCTCAGCTTTGGCGAGGGAGTCGTAAGAGTGCATGCCGATTGGTGAAGGGGCCGGGGGGGGCGGGGATAGAGTGTTCGGGGCTGGTGTTGGCCGGCTGGAGGGTTCCGAGGCGGCGGATTGGCTTAGCGTGGGGGAAGAGGGGGTGGATCTCCAGGTACTCCATGGAGGAGGACGCCACGGTGCCGGAGGGCGCCAGAGGGGAGTTACGATGGCCGCCAGTCATGGCTCTTAAAATACCTGAGCAGGGCGACGAGAAGAAGAGAAGGTTACATTTACATTTAGCAGACATTTTTATCTGATGTTTTTCAACATCATCAGTGTTGTGTGACATCGTCAATGTGTGATACCATCAGTTGTGTGACATCATCAGCAGCATGTGACATCATCATCAGCGCTTGGCCTCACCGGTCCTGTGTTTCTTCTCCTTGCTGGCGCCCTTGCTGACGGCCAGGTAGACAGGGGTCTGCTTGGGGGGGATGGTCACCTTGTCCACATGTTTCCTCCACTGGGTCTGGAAGTATTCACTGTGGTCAGACTGCTTAACCTGACTCTGCTTCTCCTGCAGGACAGAGGGGGGGGGGGGGGGGGGAGCGTTAGTATGTGTGAGCGTGTGTGTGTGTATTGGGGTGTTTATGAGTGTGTGTGTGTATTGGGGTGTTTATGAGTGTGTGTGTATTGGGGTGTTTATGAGTGTGTGTATGGCTGTGTGTGTGTGTGAGAGTGTGCTCACCCTGTACTCCTTGGACAGCCTCTTCATCTTGTTGTTGAGCAGGAAGTAGACAGCGAGGGTGTGACAGGCTCGGTTGGTGAGGACAGCGCTCAGCACCTCGCTGTGCTTATAGCCCATCCTCTCTGTCATGTGGAGGAGGACCATGTGGTTGATCTCCTCGATGTGGATCCTGAGGGGGGGGGGAGACGCTGTGAGTCTGGAGTGTGAGGGGGGGGGGGGGTCTATATGTGTGTGTGTGTGGGGGGGTGGGGTCTATATGTGGGTGTGTGTGTGTGGGGGTTCTCACCTGTTCAGGTATGGTGCTCCTGTATGTGTGTGGGGGGGGGGGTCTATATGTGTGTGTGTGGGGGGGGGGTGGGGTCTATATGTGGGTGTGTGTGTGGGGGTTCTCACCTGTTCAGGTATGGTGCTCCTGTGTGTGTGTTGGCCAGCTGCAGCCATGAATCGGTCATTACTTGATGGATGTTGGGTCTTTTGGCCGGGTCTGGTTCTAGAAGCTTCTTCAGAAGACAGATAGCAGCTGAGCAGAGAGAAGCAGAGAGAGAGAGAGAGAGAGAGAGAGAGAGAGAGAAGCAGAGAGAGAGAGAGAGAGAGAGAGAGAGAAGCAGAGAGAGAGTTAAATACTTTAGTTCAGCAACGTTTAGATTCGTCATCCAACAGTCAACACATGAACAATTTGCCCCAGGTGTGATACTCCCTCTCTCTCTCCTCTCTCTCTCCCCCCTCTCTCCTCTCCCCCCTCTCTCCCCTCCCTCCTCCCCCCTCTATCCTCTCCTTATGTAATCGAGGCGCTGATCAGCTGGTTTATCAGGGTTAAGAATATGTTACATAAAACAGACAACTTGGCATTATGGGAAAATATGACACCTGAACAAAGATAGACGTCACTGGAGCGATTAAGCGATAGATTATGATTGGGCGAGAGCTGATGACAGGAAAGATCTTCCCTTCCTGCGTTGCGTAACCACGGTAACTACGCTTGGCTCTGTGTGAATTAATTACATCCGCTGGATTACAGCCTGGATTAATGTGGATGGACACAGGAAGAGGTGGTGAGGTCTGTGGACTGCCTCTGCCTCTCTCTGCCCTGCCTCTCTCTGCCCTGCCTCTCTCTGTCCTGCCTCTCTCTGCCCTGCCTCTCTCTGCCCTGCCTCTCTCTGCCCTGCCTCTCTCTGCCCTGCCTCTCTCTGCCCTGCCTCTCTCTGCCCTGCCTCTCTCTGCCCTGCCTCTCTCTGCCCTGCCTCTCTCTGCCCTGCCTCTCTCTGCCCTGCCTCTCTCTGCCCTGCCTCTCTCTGCCCTGCCTCTCTCTGCCCTGCCTCTCTCTGCCTCTGCCTCTGCCCTACCTCGCTGTGCTGGGTGACTGCAGGTTAGGTGGGGGGGTGGGGGTGGGAAGGGAGGTAGGGAGGGAGCTGGATGGGATCCAACAAGTTCAGTGACAGGTGTCAAATTAAACTTCTCTCTGCCCAAGAAAACACACAACCCAGAAACCACAAGAGGAACATTCTTCACCTTCTCAATATTCAAATCTGGGCTAATTTCCCAGCCTATCCTCACTGCACAGGGGGCGTGGCTTGCACGCTCAGGCCCATCCCTGCTCATTTGCATATAAGGTTCTAGTCCATCAGTCATCAGTGCTCTGTTGGATTCCACCATGCAGGATGTGCTTCCTCACACCTCATGTTATGGAGGGCACGACACAAGATGGTCGCAGTGTTTCCAGAGGTCAAAGGCTAACAGCAGCGGGCTTCCTTTAAGGAGGCTGCAGCGTCTCTGATTGGCTCTTGTGTGTACGTGTGTGTGTGAGAGTGTGTTTGTTCAGGTACAGCAGTAACACTTGTCTGTACGGTTTGTCCTGTATGGTATCTATGCCCTATAAACTATGTAGGTTACAGGTGTGGCTCCGTGTGTGTGTGTGTGTGTACCTGTGTGTGTGTGTACTGTACCTGTGTGTGTGTGTGTGTGTGTGTGTGCGTGCATGTACCTGTATGTATGTGTGTGTGTGTGTGTGTGTACCTGTGTGTGTGTACCTGTGTGTGTGTGTACTGTACCTGTGTGTGTGTGCGTGCGTATGTGTACCTGTATGTGTTTGTGTGTGTGTGTGTGTGTGTGTACCTGTGTGTGTGTACCTGTGTGTGTGTACCTGTGTGTGTGTGTACTGTACCTGTATGTGTGTGTGTGTGTGTGTGTGTGTGTGTACCTGTGGACAGAGAGGGAGGTAGGGGGTTCATCTCCTTGTCCACCATCTTCTGATGCAGGGCTCTCAGGCTGAAGGGCTCCACAGTGAAGGGCAGAGTGCCGGTCAGCATGGCGTACATGTTCACTCCTCTGCACACACACACACACACACACACTTAGGAACAGCACTGTACACAATCAGGATAGGATGAACTTCAAGCGTTCATGTGTTGGGTGTGTGTGTGTGTTGTATGTGTGTTGTGTGTTGTGTGTGTGTGTGTGTGTTGTGTGTGTGTGTGGTACTCACATGGACCACACATCCACCTTGGGGCCGTACTTCTTCCTGGACAGCAGTTCAGGGGCAGCGTAGGCTGGGCTGCCACACTGGGTACTGAAGGGGTCTGAATACCCCAGGATACCAGCACAGTTACTGAGGCCGAAATCTGAGGGGAGGGGAGGGGGGGAGGGGAGGGGGGGAGGGGGAATTGGTGAGTGAGTGTTTTGAATTCCAGGAAACTGTAATGTTAACTGTCAGAAAAGGGATCAGTCTGTACATGTTTGTAGCGAGGCACACACACACACACTCACACACACACACTCACACACACACTCACACACACACTCACACTAAGGTGATAGATCGTCAGGTTTTAACTGTGTGCTTAATGACCTCCTCAGCCTCACCACATGTGAAACAACAACACACTCATCTGTTACACCACCCCGTCTCCCCTTACACACACACACACACACACTCTCAAACACACACACACACACAGAGATCATCCTACCTATGAGCTTTATGTTGTCCTGTTCATCCAACAGAAGGTTTTCAATCTTCAGATCTCTGAAAGAATAGACACAAGATGTTAACACACCAGTGGAAAACTGCACACACACACAGACACACACAGACACACACAGACACACAAAGACACACACACACACACACACACACACAGACACACACAGACACACAGACACACCCATCCGGCTTCAGAAACAAGATTCTATTTCTCCAGCTCTGTACTGAGACAGTTAAACCAGCTTCCTTGAATGGGAGTGTGTTTTTTTTGTTCGTTTTGTTGGTTTAAAACAAATCACTCATGAATCAATGTCACCCTTGGGGGGGGGGGGTCCATATAAAATCTTTTTTTTTTTTTATACGATTAAATTCCTTTCACCGGGGATAGATAAGAAAATGAACATATTACACTGATTACATATTTAAATCTTAAAAGCCCCCCAGAAAAGTGATAAGCTCCCCAAAAAGAGTAAGCCTGCATTAAACCAATCCAGAGAGAATCATTCCAGTTATTAATACCTACTGATGTCCACAGTGTTCCTCCACCACCAGGACCCACCCCCCCCCCCCCCCTCACTGTGCTGCACTAACAGTAACCCTGCTCACTAAAGAGCTTTTTCTGACTGATTTCAGCTCCAGAACAGGTTTAAAGTCTCCCAGGGAACAACAGGCTGACTGGAGAGATAAGAGCTTCAGTTTGTTCAAACCCTCCAGATGATGTCGTACTTGATGAACCCTCAAACTGTACAGGACATGTGTGAGTCCTTTGTCTAACTGCATGATTCTGAATAGAAGGTTGTGTGTGTGTGTGTGTATTTGTAGACACCTCTTTAGGTGTGTGTGTCTTGAAGTGTGCCCCCCCCCCCCCCCCCCCCCCCCCCCTCACCTGTGCACCACCCCCGCTCTGTGCAGGTGTTCCACAGCCATGACCAGCTGCCTGACGTACTTCTGGGTCTCCCTCTCGTCCAGACGCTTCTGGTCGTAGATGCGGTTCATGAGGTTCCCCCCTGGACACAGCTCCATCACCAGGTAGTAGCTGTTCTCCGTCTCCAGGATGTCCAGCAGCTGTGTGATGTTGGGGTGCCGGATCATCTGCTGGATGTGTCCTTCACGACGCAGGTTCTTGGTGACGTATGAGTCCTTCTTAGCCTTGCGCTTGTCTATCACCTTCACCGCCACCTGGGGGAGGGAGGGGAGGAGAGGAGAGGAGAGGGGAGGGGAGGGGAGGGGAGGGGAGGAGTGGAGAGAGGAGAGGGGAGAGAAATCCATCAGTCTGGGAAAGACAGCAGGCGTTTGACCTCTGAACTCTTGGAGATATGATCTGTTTAACAACTATACCCATGGATAACAGGACTGTGATGTGGATCAGAGCAGAAATATGCAGAGAGGGGGAAAGAGAGGGAGAGAGAGAGAGAGAGAGAGAGAGAGAGAGAGAGAGAGAGAGAGAGAGAGAAAGAGAGAGAGAGAGAGAGAGACAGAGAGAGAGAGAGAGAGAGAGACAGAGAGAGAGAGAGAGAGAGAGAGAGAGAGAGAGAGAGAGAGAGAGAGAGAGAGAGAGGGTGGGGGGAGAGAGAGAGGAACAGGCTGGACTGAGGGACAGGTGAGAGACTTCAGGTTTCCAGTCTAACATGTGATCCCAGGGTCCTGCCAGGGCAGCTGCCAGACCCCAACCCCAACACTCTCTGTTGACACTGGGGGGCCCCAGGGGGTGTGTGTGTGTGTGGTTACTGGAGCACCATAAACTGAGTGGAAAGCAAACGTTCCCCTGTCTCCCTCTCACACCCGTGTGATGAGGGACGGCCAAATGGCCAGCGAATGGGAAGGTCCCACACACACACACACACAAGAGCCTGGGCCAATCAGAGGGCTCGTTACAGCCCCGGCCAGCAGGAAGCAGAGAGAAGACAAGAGGGATGATGTCACCCTTCCTCCTCCGTCATCCTCTGCCTCGCTCTACCGGGACGGTGTTAGTCACACACAATACCCGGTGCATTTCCGCTAACACACCTACACACACACACACACCTACACACACACACACCTACACACACACACACCTACACACACACACACCTACACACACACCTACACACACACCTACACACACACACACACACCTACACACACACACACACACATCCTTCTTTCCCGTCCAGCCTTAGTTCATGAGGTCACTCCCCCGTGGCTCACAAATCACCGCGGCAACACTGAAGCCGGCTGCCACACCCCACATCACCACGGCAACGCTGGACCAGTCCACAGCCCGCAAACACGGACCTGATCAGCTCATCCATTACTGTAACACTGAGGGGGAACAAAGGGAGAGGGCTGCCACTGGACCCTGAGCTGTCACACCGTGTGAGGGTAGTTGATGGCCCGCAGTGTGGGCGAGGAGAGGCTGGGTGTGAGTGAGAGAGAGAGGGGGGAGAGGGGGGGGGGGAGAGAGAGAGAGAAAGAGAGAGAGAGTGGCAGGGAATGTACAGTAAGCTATAGGGAGAGGGGGGCCGGGGGTGGGAAGGGAGGGGTGGGAAGGGAGGGGTGGGGGAGGGGCTGGCAGCGCCAGAGGGCTTGTGAAGGACCCCCCCCACCCCCCTCTCCCAGACGAGGCAGACAAAGGGGGTACGGAGGAAAAGTGGGTTACATACATTACTGTAGCATGTGCTCTCCCCCCCTGCCCCCCCCCTTCTCACACACACGGTTCAGCTCCCAGCTCTCTCTCACTCTCTCCATGACCCCCACCCCACCCCCCATCCCCCTCTAGCTTAACTAGGACTGTGTGACCTCCACGCACCGCACCCCCACCCCCAAACAAATATCTTGCAAGCATGTGCACCCCAAGCCCTTCCCCTATCCCCCCCCCAACACATGCCGTCGATGCTGTCTTTCCCATGTCAACATGATCCTGCCCCCCCCCCCCCACTCCCCGCCCACCCCCCGCCCCCCCACGCACCCTGTACATCCCACTACATTCTAGCATTTTACAACCCTCCAGACACACTGTACAGCGTTATACACTCCCCCCAATATCCCCCATCACCCCCCCCCCCCACACACACATACACACCACAACACCACGGCTGAATAACCTCTCTCTCTTCCTCCCCCCCTTCCTCTCTATCTCCCTCATTCTCTTTCTTTTTCTCCCTCTCTTGCTGTTTACCTCCTTCAATCCCTCCGTTTCTCTTACCTCCCTCATTCTCCCTCTCTCTTTTTCCTTCCCTTTATCTTCCTCCCACCTAACCTACCTACCTACCTCCCTTTCTCTCTCTCCCTCCCTCCCTCCTTCTCCCTCCCCCTCTATCCCTCCCTCCCCCTCCCTCCCTTCTTCCTTCTCTCTCCCTCCCTCCCTCCCCTCCCTCTCTCCCCTCCCTCCCCCTCCCTCTCTCCCCTCCCTCCCTCCCCCCTGGTGGTGTCTACAGTAATGTGCAGTGCTGTTCTGGACAGACTGGGTGGGATTGCCAAGGTTTGCATCATCCACACAAAGAGAACGAGGGGGAGAGGAGGAGAGGGTTCTCCCTCCTCACCACGGCAACAGAGAGGAGGGGGGGGGGGGGTGAGTGTGGCAAAGCTGAGCTAATACTGAATATGCTAAATAGGTATTTCAGGTCACACACAGACAGACACACATCAAGGAGGTCATCCTAACACACATATAAACAGGGGCGGTTATGCAAATAATTTGGCTGTTCCTCAAACAAAAAGCCAGGAAGAGACAAAGCAAGCTTGTGGCCAGTGGCAGGCCCCCATATCAAAGCCCCCCCCCCCCGGCTCCCAGAATCCTAATGAGAAAGACACCATTGATCAAAGTCATGATTTCATATGCAAGTATCCACTTAGCACTCTCATAGGCTGGTCTGTTAGCCCTCCTCTCTCTCTCTCTCTCTCTCTCTCTCTCTCTCTGTCACACACACACACACACAGCAGAAGTGAGATCACTGTATTCCAGTAGAAAGAACACTCAGGAATGCAACAGTGAGATGCCAGAGAACAAACACACACACACACACACCACACACACATGCTGGCTACAGTAAATATTGCCTTAAGGGAGCCTGGTTGTGGGTGTCCCACTGTGCGGTGTTGCCATGCACACCTGGAGATGCTCTGCCCGGCTGTGCATCACTTTCTCCGGGGTGGGGAAGTGAAGGACTCGGGGAAACCATGAATGGTTTAAATGCCTACAGACACGTAGGTATAGTGTAATAAGCGTTATCCAGTTATAGACGTGCAGATCACATGAAGTAAAGAAACCTAACCCATATTATAAACAAAACTAGTGAAAACGTTTTTATTAATTTTTTAATAATAATAATTTAGCCTATATTCAAATTAATTTACGCCAATGTATTTAAATTTAGAGACAAGTACAGTAATTTAGCCTGTTTTTTCGTTTGCCTTGACTGTAATAAACATCGTTAATTGCTAATTGATCTTCAGTTCACGTGCTTCATCTGACTCTCACCTTCCTCTCCGGTCTTCGCGTGCAGACCCTCGCGGCACTTTAGCAAAAGATCCTTCTCCAAGTTTCCGTCCGATCAGATAGTTACCGAGACCCGTTTGGTGTGATAGAAGTTCCGGAGGATGCCCGCAGCGCGGGGGCTCCCGAGGGGGGACGAGGTGTTTTCATTCCCGGTAGCGGATTCTTTCGCGCCGGTATAAACCGGGGACTGTCCAGCCAGCATGTCGCTGTCTGCCACTGGCATACCGGCTGGTTATCGGCCCTCCTCTCTGCTGTCAGGGAATAAGTTCGAGTCGCCCGGGTCCTCGTGCCTGCTCCGGGTCCTCCTCTGCCGTCTAATGATGATGCGACAGTAACCCGAGCTCGCGCCACCTGTTCATGCAGCATTAAGTAACCTCACTCACTTTGCTTCAGTTTAAGACAAGTTATATATCAACTATCTCCTTTAGAAAAGTGGACATTAAGTGCATCTCTTGTAGACTTTAAAATCTGTCTGCAAACAATTTGTAAAAAAATCCACTATTGAGATATTTAAGGAATGTTAAATATAACTGCTGACTTTAAACTACAGTTAAAATCCTTTAAGAGGGAAACAGAAAGTGTTCTGCAGTTTTAACGGTGCTTCTTCTCTACAGGTTGCACGAGAGGATCTTCTGTCTCGTGCCCAGCGTGCTGCTCCGATTTGAAGCGACTTTCCCGGTTGTCTCGAGGGGGGGCGGTTCTTGTTTGTGAGATGAAGCTCCGCCGCACTCCGCCCTCTAGGAGGGAGCTTTCGTCCAATCAGCACCGGCGGCGGGAGCTATGCAAAATGAAACTCCTCCCTCTCCTGGAACTCAGACCACGCCCACAGACCACGCTGCGCTCCTCGGCGCACGACGGTAACAAAGACCTGCACCTCACGAGCTGCTGCCCCGACTGCTTGTCTGTTTTACGGTTTGCTGTTCATTGTCAGTGATTATTTGCTGTTCATTGTCAGTGATTATTGATCAAATTGGCGTTAGAAACGATTGATGATCGATTTGTTGGTTATAGTCATTATATTGTCCACGTGCCTTTTTGGATGGACACAATATCAGACACACACCTGTCAAACATTACGGGACAGCTTTAGGCTTTTATAAATACTCATGTTATTCATAAATAATCATTTTTTAAATTCATTTGATCATATATTCGGCCTGTCTGAACTGTACTTGCTCTAAACCTTCACAGCCAGATGGGTGATGCCCGCCGGTGTTTCCTCCTAGGAACGCGGGGCTTGTTGCATCAGTTCTGGGGCCTGAAGACTGTTCACTAGGTTTCCTATATTCCTTTATCATATTTTAATCAATAGCAAAACGACATAACTCCTGTCAGTAGGTCTAGTACGTGATATGAACTCATGTCTTGATAATTAACTAAAGTCATGTCACTGTGAATAAGCTGTCCTTTGACAGTGACATATATCAGGTGCTTAATGAAGCATTTCCTACTGTTGATTTGACATTTAACCCTTCAACTGAACTACCAGAGAGAGAGAGAGACATAGTGCTCTTCTAAAGTGTCCCAACAACGAGATAAAGCATTTAAACTTGGGGGTGACATTCTAACATGTTATTCCTCGCGTTTTTATGGAATTAAAAACAGTTAAAAAAGGTTGACAGTGCAGTACTCTGCAGGGTGAATGATGCGTGTTTATTGTATCATTAAAACCCAAAGCTGTTAGTGGGTTTTTGCTTTGTTTATTAGACCATGAGGTCTAGACATCGTCTTACCAGACCAGACATGGTGACGCCCCCTGCTGGTATCATTTAGAACTAAAACATCCTTAATATATTAATAACCTATTAATAAACTTAATAGACCTCGAGACTTAGACCTCGCCCTCAGGTGACGTCACCCCCACAGCCTAACATAAGTGTTATTGTTGCATTATGTTAAATCTTGTTTTTTATGTTAGTTATTGATTTCACAATTGTTGCCAACATCGTTTTGGGAATTCCCATTTAATCTATATGATATATTAAGTGTAGGCTCCTTTCTAATAATATGAGAATAATGCTCTCCCACCTTAAGACATACAGCTGCAATTTACAATTTTCAAGTAAAGTATTATCTTATCTTTTCTAAATGCGTTTTCAGGTTGAACTTGAGGGCACAAATAAATACACGAACAACATCGCCACCGTGTGGCCAAAAGAAGGCGCTGCATACAGTGTTTTCTCTGCTATAGTTTTTTTACATTTATTAACACAACAAAATGATCAGCGGGAAGTTTTCCAAACATAATAACAACATTTCTATGACAGAAACATTCACAAAGAAAACATGGTGAGTTTGAACTACACACTTAGCCTCTCACACACACACACACACTCACTCCCCCACTACATAATTTGACCGCACTAATCCCTGTCATTTCCTCCCTTGCAGTAGAGGCTCCCCATGCTGGGGCCCCCCGGTGTGGGCGTGGCTGAGGGCCCAGTTCAGGGCCCAGTTCCTGCCTGCAGGGTGAGTCTGCTCAGTCCTCCTCCTTCTCAATGTAGGCCTTGCTAGCGGAGCGAGCCACCTGCCGAGCCAGGTACCTCTCCCTGGCAGAGCCCACCGTCTGCTCACTGCTACGCTTCGCAAACTTGTTCACTTTAGCCTCCTCTTCCTTCTTCGCCTCCTCCTCCTTCTTCGCCTCCTTCTTCGCCTCCTCCTCCTTCTTCGCCTCCTCCTCCTTCTTCGCCTCCTCCTCCTTCTTCTCCACCACGTCTCCCTCTGTTTTCTCCTTCTTGTCTTCCCCGACCACCTCCTCCACCTCCGGCTGCTCTCTCTCTTTCTCTCTCTCTCCCTCCTTCCTGTCTCTCTTCTTCTCTCCTCCCTTTTCCTCGCTCACGTCTCTCTTCCTGTCCTTCTCCTCGTTCTTCCCCCTCTCCCTCTCCCTCGGGCTCCTCTCTCTCCTCCCATGCCTCTCCTCCCTCTCCTTCTCCCTCCTCCCTCTGTTCCTGTCTTCCTCCCTGCTCCTGTCTCTCTCCCTCCCTCTGTCCTTCTCATCTCTGCGTCTGCCGTGTCTGTCCTCCCTGTCCCTCTCTCTCTCCCTGTCCTTCCCCCTCTCCCTCTCTCTGTGGCTCTTCTTCTCCCTCTCTCGCTCCTTCTCCTTCTCCCTCTCTTCTCCGCTACCAGATGAGGGTGACCTCTGTCTGTAATGGCGTTTGGAAGTGGGCGGCGCCCGGCGCAGGCTTGCTGAAACCTGCCTTCTGCACCTGGCCTTCCTCGCTGTCGCTGTGGGAACTGGCGCCGTGGTCACCGGAGGGTGGGGAGCGAGAGGGGGGGGAGGGAGGAGGGGAGGGGTCCTCTGTCTTAACAGCTTGGGGGGTCGGATGCCTGCTGGGACAGGAAGAGGAAAAACAGACGGAGGTTGGGAGTCAGGAAGTAGGACATCTAGTTAACAGGAAGTTAACACCCATCAATCTGTGTGATTAATGATGTGTGTGTGTAACGTGTGTGTGTAACGTAAGTGTAGGTGTAATGTGTGTGTGTGTGTGTGTGTGAGGAAGACTGACTTCTGAGCTGAGCGGTCTGGGATGGCCTCCTCTCCCACTGTCTGGTTCAGCAGGTGTCTGTAGAACCCACTGAGATCCTTCTGTTTCTTCACGTCCAGAGCGGCTGCACACACACACACACACGCACACACACGCACACACACACACACACACACACACACGTTAGACACACGTTACAGATATGTTACACACACATTACACACACACACGTTACAGACATGTTACACACACATTACACACACACACGCACACACGCACACACACACACGTTACACACACATTACACACACACACACGTTACAGACATGTTACACACACATTACACACACACACGTTACACACACATTACACACACACAAACGTTACAGACATGTTACACACACATTACACACACATGTTACAAACACAAACGTTACAGTGTCTCACCCTCCATCTGAGCCATCCTCTTCTCTCTCTCTTCCTCCTCCTTTCTCTCCAGAAGCTTCTGACGGTACGCAGACGTCACGTACGCCTCCTTGTCGGCAAACTTCTCTCCCTCCGCCTCTCTCTCCTTCTGGATCTTTCTCTCATCCCTTCGTTCCTGCTCCTTCTTCCTCTCCTCCACCGCTCGGATCAGCTGGTTAATGTACTTAGGCTGAGGACAGAACAACAGGATGTGGAGAGAAAGGAGAATGAGTAGACAACGAAAGAGATAGAGTATATTTGTGTAAATGTGTGTTTTGTGTGTCTGTGAATGTGTGTTATGTGTGTGTCTGTGAATGTGTGTTATGTGTGTGTCTGTGAATGTGTGTGTGTTGTGTGTGTCTGTGAATGTGTGTGTGTTGTGTGTGTCTGTGAATGTGTGTTATGTGTGTGTCTGTGAATGTGTGTTGTGTGTGTCTGTGAATGTGTGTGTGTTGTGTGTGTGTCTGTGAATGTGTGTGTGTTGTGTGTGTCTGTGAATGTGTGTTGTGTGTGTGTCTGTGAATGTGTGTGTGTTGTGTGTGTCTGTGAATGTGTGTTATGTGTGTGTCTGTGAATGTGTGTTGTGTGTGTCTGTGAATGTGTGTGTGTTGTGTGTGTGTCTGTGAATGTGTGTGTGTTGTGTGTGTCTGTGAATGTGTGTTGTGTGTGTGTCTGTGAATGTGTGTGTGTTGTGTGTGTCTGTGAATGTGTGTTGTGTGTGTCTGTGAATGTGTGTTGTGTGTGTGTCTGTGAATGTGTGTGTGTTGTGTGTGTCTGTGAATGTGTGTTGTGTGTGTCTGTGAATGTGTGTGTGTTGTGTGTGTTGCCTCTGCACCTTCTTGTCGGCTCCTCCCAGCACCTTCTTGTTACTCTCCAGTCTCTGTTTCTGAATGTCTTCATACACACCATCGTAGTCGTAGACAGTGCTGTCCTGTTCCAACGCTTTCTGCATCTCCAGGCGGGTCTGACACACACACACACACACACACACACACGAGAAGGTGTTAGTCTAACAGCCAACTGTCTAGTGTACCACCAGTAATCCAGGTACTGATTTAACCTCCCAAACAAACAGCCTCAATCTAATTATCTTCCTCTACCTGTTTCATCATCTTCTTCTTCGCTGCCTCCTTCAGCAAGCTCTCCCCCACCGTGGTCTGAAGAGAACAAGAGTTTCACCACATTAAGCATATTGCTGACAATTGTATTTTCAGGCCAAGATTATTCGCAAGGTACTAAACATGGTTTGAATGACTATTCGAGCTGACAGTAAACAGTAAACCTACTTCTTCATCTGAATCATCTCCGAAGATAGAAGGTCTTGGAGCTGCAGCTGTTTTCTTCTGAGACAAGATCAGACCGTATCTGGGAACACACACTTGATTTACCACCCAAGACCACTGCTCTAAACTAGATCAGGATCCTAGACTCACTTAACCTTTCGATCATTTCAAAGATGTGTCTAATAAACTGGCTGAGTTCAAACTAGTGAAGTAGGGAGATAAATCAAGCAGCCCTAGACTAAAGCTAGCTCGGCTAGCTAGCTTGATCGGCTGTAATATTGGGTAAATACAGGCTAGGTACAGGTGAGCTGCGGTGTTTTGGTCTTAAATAGTTGAGCAAACACAACAATACAATTGTGATACAAGTTGTAACAGATCAGAGTTTACAGTAAAACAACATGTACTCATTTAGCTCGCTAGCTACTTACTGTTTCCCAGGGACCGCCATCTTGACTTCAATAAACTTTGACCTCGAATCATGTTAGAGTCGTTAATATAAAAACAATTTATTTTATTAATGGATACAAATAATCAAGACACCATAATAATTATAATATTAAGTATTCTATTTATTTTAATTGTAAAAAATATTTTGTCACTGATTTATAACCGTTGTCTTCAAATCTTGATAGGCACCAGCCTAATGTAACCTCTCGAATTTTGGGAAAATATATGGTAATGCAGAATAATTAGAGAAACTGTGATTGTGCTTTCCTATAATGATATTAGATTTGTAATTTATTTTGATTATTTTTCTATTTTGTATATTTTGATGTATATCCCCTTGTATACATTTGTAATTCATTGATGTGTTACTACTGTATGAAGATTTCTTATGTTTATTCTGACATTAATAAAACATTTAAAATAAAGCCTAATGTAACTAATGGACACCGACCACTAGGTGTCGATCTTGTATTAAAAAGGTTTATTCTTAATCCTCAAATTTCCTTCTCTCATCTGGGAATATCAACCCCCTGCTTCACTGTAGTGAAATAACCCACTGAAAAACGACATTCAAGCAGAGCTAGACATGAATTTATGGTCATTATTGGACTTTAACCCACCCAACCATATTTAGTGCAACAATAGTTAATAAACACACTAACATTGAATTTTTCTTTCTTTTTATGTAACCTTCTTGGAGCAGTTTTGTTCACTCAAATCAGATCAGAGAGCTCATAGTTCACCTGTGATTAAATCTGTAGCTTTGGATTCGTGTTGCCTTCTCTACGGTACTCCTAATCCAAATACCATCATCCCTGTCGTAACCTCAATATCGTCTCCCCTCACTGTTAATCCCCTTGAGGCAGAGATGCAGACCAGTTGAGTCAGAATGCAGGGAACACACACACACACACACACACACACACACACACACACACAGGGAGGGGAGCGACAGATATACGAGGATGTTTATCCTCCTGTTGATGTCCAGTTGCATTAGTGTTGTGTTAGTTCTATTGTTGTAGGTTGCTAAGCAGTTTGTGTGTGTGTGTGAGAGAGTGTGTGTGTGTGAGAGATAGAGAGAGCAGAGAGAGAAAGGGGGGGGGGGGGGAGAGAGTGAAAGAGATAGAGGCAGAGAGAGTGTTCATGAAAAAGAGCGAGTCATTGCTAGTGAAATATGAAACTCCAGTGTGTGTGTGTGTGTGTGTTAATTTACAGTCCATCAATAGTGTTGGCGAGTCAATAACCATTCTAACGAAGAGTACGCGGTTATCTGCGTCTCTTAGCTTAATAAGCCTCTATTCTACAGTTTATTCACTGAAGGAAGATATAAAACGACCTTTCTTGACCTCTGGCTGCGTCACTAAAGGAAATGTAGGAATTGAAGTGGAAATATCACGTTTATTATTTTCTTATTATTAACATTTCCAAAAACAGTTAAGCTGTTAAGCAAAAACTATGATATAATCAACTGAAATATGAGATGTTGTACTTGACATGTCATCAAGTCTACAGTCCAAATGAAAAACTATAAATATAATAAAAATGCATTTATTTGTAAATATCTATAGTTCTGATCCATAGTGTCACGACTTGAAGCTCCGGTTTCCAAATAGATCCTCATGACAGCTTTGAGAGAAATGATAAGGATGATGGATGATGACACACTTCCGTCCGTGGTGACGTGACGGGGGTGGAAGGCATAAACATAATAAAGCTATAATATAATGTCTATGGTGGAAGGTGTTGCCCTGTTTCAGATGCCTGCAGAGTTTAGTGAGTGGTTAAAGTCTGGTTATGTACAGGTTCAGACAGGTAGTGTGATACTAATCACCCTGTCCAGAATAAAGCTCACTACAAACCGAAATCGTCAAAGTCTCAAAATAATAAATAAGTCTAAAATAACCTCATTTTTGTCTCTCTCCAAAAAGGGTGATTTTTCTTTCAATTTTTTTCTTCCCATTTCTATCTGCTATGCATGTATATTTTACTTGTGCTTCCATCACGAAATAAAACACTGCAGTTATGAATAACTAAACTCAAATTTCTTAATCCTATTCGAATCAAAACAAAGAAATAAATGACTTTTAAGGGAGTTGACTGAAAGCAGCTTTAATTGTTTCTCACCAGCACTGACCGGGTTAATCCAAATTGACAGTTTGCGGTTGTTGCGCAGGCGCACACGGTCTTCACGGAGGAACCAGCCGGGGAGAGATCAGACTGCCTGAGCGAGACCAGCCGGGGGAGAGACCAGACTGCCTGCGCGAGACCAGCCCCGGTTCAGCTGTTTTGGAACAATAATGACCGTCTCGCCGTTGTCGCTTTCTCTCAGGTGTCCTTTTCCCGGTCGCTGAATGGCGCTGGTTACCGTACAGCGGTCCCCCACCCCGAGCACCTCCTCCAGTCCCTGTGTTTCGGTAAGTACCCCCCCCCCCCATCTCTACAGCTCGAGCCTTTGGGTTGATTTCCGCCGTTTTTGCCGACTGTCCAGAAGTGCCTTTGTACTTGTGCGCATGCGTATGATGTATCTTCATTTTGAATACAGTAGATTACGAGGCTTCGTTATTAACCATAATTATGACGTTATTACTGTATGTTAATGGTTCGCAAGCGTTAATAACAATCGTGCTCTGCATGCACGTAGACACTAGACCAGAAAGGGCTCAAAGATTTAAATCAACACGATTTTGTTCTTCCTATTTTATTCCTGAGATCATACCTGATTTGACTTCGTTGCGTCTCTGTTAAATAGATGACACCGTTTTTTTATTATTATTATTAAAATATGTGACACTCAGTCTAGACGTTGTGTTCATTTCCTTGGTCTGGGCTCACTATATGTAAAATATTAACACGTTTAATCTTTATGAGTCTTTAAACTTCTGTGCTCTCGCGCTATGGGTACAGGTTACACGACATGCAAAATCCTTCTAATGGTTCCAGAAGGTCTGGAAGGATTTCATGGGTGTCCTCGTGCCAGTGTTTCATTTCATCACATTTCCTGTTCTTCCGCCTTGTAATGAGTGCCTCGTGCCCCTCATGACAACAATAAAACATGGTATCTTAGATGCGCGTGGCTTTTTAGGTTGGGGTTTGTCTCGTCTGGAGGTTAAACTCCATCCCAGCTCCGGTACCGCCGGTACAGCACCGGCCAGCTGGATGGGTCACGGTTGTTGCCGCGCGTGCTCTGCAACGTATCCAGGGGAGACAGAGCGTGACACGGTCCTCTTCCGCTCGTGGTTTTCCGCTGCTGTGTGTCTGTCGCTGTGTCTGCATGCGGTCACACTTCCTGTGTCTGCGCTGCAGACTGGCTCAGTGAAACCGTGTTCTCACGAGCTCCTGAACTTCCATCCTGGCTGTTGTGTGTCAGTTTACCTGGAGGGGGGGAGGGGGGGAGGGGGGAGTGGGCAGGGGTCACACAGCAGCTGATGGGGTTAGCAGGTTACCCTCACGTGAGCCTCCTTAATGTTTTAGGTCTCTGTACTGCAGAAGACAAGAGGAGATTCAAGGCAGGTGGATGACCAATCAGAGTGGTTCCAGCAGTCAGCCCCTCCCCCCATATGACCATTCTGTGTCATAACTAGATATTTTGAGGACGAGTTCCTCAGGCATCGCAAGAATGTCGGCTAGGTTCCACCGCACGCGCGCACCTGTAAGAGATCATCGCCCTCTAGGGAGGCACGTGTCTCTGACATCCTCTGTAGGGGAGCCTGGACACACACACACACACTCACACTCAAAGCAGAATGGTGACGTCTTTTAGAGCAGTGGTCCCCAACCCTGGTCCTCAGGGCCCGCTGTCCTGCATGTTTGAGATGTTTCCCCCCCTTCCCACACACCTGATTCACCTGGTACACCAGCATGTTCGTTACCAGGATTCTTCAGAGCTGGTTAACGAGCCAGGATGTGTTTACCCAAAGCAACCTCCCTGAACGAGGCTTTACTATACAAACCAGTTTAGGAAAGCAGACACCACTGATAGAGTCTAGAACGTTCCGCAGAATCCAGACAGCGATTAGTGAGCGTGCACACGCGTGTGTGCGAGCACGTGTGTCTTGGTGTCATGTGGTGTGTGTGTGTGTGTCTCATGAGTTGTCTTCTGTCCCCCACCCCATCATCATCATCATCATCATCATCTCCTCTGGAACCTTGTGGTGAACCTGTCTAATAGTGTGTGTGTGAGACAGAGAGAGAGAGAGAGAGAGATGGACAATAGAAGCCTTTGATCGATATGCTCTCTCTCTCTCTCTCTTGCCTGCTCTCTTTTTCAATAACTCTATCTCTCCCCCCATCCCACACACACACACATCTTGCCCCCTCTCTGCCTGTCCAGTCCTTCTCAGCCCTGGTTGTGTGTGTGTGTGTGCGCAGACACATTTCCATGAACTCTGGAAAACCTCCCCACTGGTATTTGCATTTGTTTAAATCTTTCCACCTGAACAATCTGGCTTTCTGCTCATCATTTCACCGGAAACCAAATCCAAATCACTGCTCAGTGCTCGCTGGAGAAAACAGCTTCCCTCATAATGCACCAGGGCAGGGGCTTCTGTTGGTCTCTCTCCAGTAGGACCAGGGATAGAGACCTAACCCAGGGTGTCTCACTTCAGCCCAGCCTGTCTCCAGTTCCAGTAGAGAGTGGACAGTGGCAGGGTGGGGGGAGACTCTCTTGCACCACATGCAGGCTAGGCTTCAACACACACATGCTGATGGGTCAGCACCGGTCCAGTGTTTTTACACATACATCTAATTTTATAAACATATTTGGGGAGGTTTTCTGTGTCAGTGGGAGAGTGTTTTTCTCGGGGGCCGCACCTTAAAAGCTGAGGTCATTTTCCTGGAGAGGACGAGTGGACTGGGTGGACTGGCCTCTCTCGCTCTCTCTTTCCCTCTCCTTCCCTTTCTCCCCCCCCCCCTCTCCACTGCTAATGTGGTTAGGCCTTCACTAAGCCATCCACCCAGACTCTATCACATGAGGCTACACCATGTGAGTGTGTGGAGAGAGAGAGTGTGTATGAGAGAGAGTTTGTGTATATTTGTGTATATATATATATATATATATATATATATGAGAGGGAGAGATAGGGTGTGTGTATGAGAGAAAGAGAGAGAGAGAGAGAGAGGGTGTGTGTAGGAGAGAGAGATAGTGTGTGTGTGTGTGTGTGTACATGCTTCAGTTTGCACCCCTTCGTGTGCTCCTGTGCACTTCAACATGTTACCAGGTGTTTAACAGTTTCTGTGTGTCTCGTTCTAGGAGACTGGTAGTGGAGATGACGATCGAAGATCCCAACCAAGAAGGTATGAACATCACTTCCTGTCTTTCACTTCCTGTTAATCATCTATGACGTCACTGAAAAACTCCTCGGCCATTATGACATCACGATCTGCGTTCCCAGTAGTGACGTCAGTTTCCTTCCTGTTCCTATTGTGAAACTGAAAACAGCCCCAGGGCCATTGTGATGTCACAGCAACACTCTCTCTCTCTCTCTCTCTTTCTCTCTCTTTCTCTCTCTCTTTCTCTCTTGCTCTCTGTATGTCTTTCTCTATCTCGCTCTCTGTCTTTCTCTCTATCTCTCCCTCTCTCTGGCTTTCTTTACGTCTCTCAATGTCTTGTCTCCCTCTCTCTCCCCCCCTCTCTCCCTGTGCTGGGAAGTCAGTAGAGAGCTGAAGAGCAGGTTTCACCAGTTTAGATCTCCCAGAAGTCCCCCCCCCCTCCCCTGTGACCCAGCAGTCTAGCTGTGCTTCCTGCTACAGCATCAGCTGGTTTGTTTGTTTAGTTTAGTTTTAGACGTAAATCACATAGACTTTAGCTGATGTCACTCATAGTGTGGCCCTTTGATTCACAACTGCCTACCAACAGAACCAGACCCAGAACCAGGTTCTAGCAGCCGTTGAGTTCTAGCAACCCGCACAGAGGAGGGAGTCGAATGGATTCAGTTCCAACGTGAATGTCCTTCTGGACGTTGGGTGCAGTTCCACAGCGGTCCAGCAGGGGGGAGCAACACAGAGGAGAGTGGGGGGGGGGGGGGGGGGGGGGGGTGTGGGTCAGGAGAGTTGGACAGCAGATCCTGGATCTGTTTAGCTCACATGACACAGTTTGGTCAGTTGAGCTCCACTGTTGCTTGGAGAGAGAGAGACCAGTCTGTATTTGTGCAGCTGGGAGTGAAATCTATATTCACATCGCTGAGCCAAGTGTGTGTGTGAATACGTTTGTGTGTGTGTGTGTGTGCACTCTCCAGTGGAGTTGTGTTGCTGTTTGTATCGAACACAGAGAAAGAGGTTGTCAACCTCGAGCGTAGCTTGACGACCCCCTTCGAGGTTTCTAGAAATAGAACATTCCGGATCATGAGTTAGCCACTGCATGCCACCAAACATCAGTCGTATCTACATGTTGTTTTCAGGATAGGGTAACTTGTGACACAGACTGTGCTAAACAAGGTATTGCCTTCCTGCTGCAAGGCATGCTGGGTAGGACTTCCTGCTGTGTGTGTTTGAGGAGGGGGGGGGTTGCTTGTCACGTTTTTTTGGAAAGTTGCTTGTAAGAGCTTGTTTATGGGGTTGACAGGGGCAGGTGGAGGGGGTGAAGGTTGCTGGAGGGGGCTGTTGGAGGGAGCTGTTGGAAGGGGCTGTTGGGGGGGCTGTTGGGGGGGCTGTTGGAAGGGGCTGTTGGGGGGCTGTTGGAGGTGGCTGTTGGAGGGGGCTGTTGGAGGTGGCTGTTGAAGGGGGCTATTGTAGGGGGCTGTTTGGGGGGCTGTTGGGGGGGCTGTTGGAGGGGGCTGGAGGGGGCTGGCGGGGGGGGCTGTTGGGGGGGGCTGTTGGAGGGGGCTGTTGGAGGGGGCTGTTGGAGGGTGCTGTTGGAGGGTGCTGTTGGAGGGGGCTGTTGGAGGGGGCTGTTGGAGGGTGCTGTTGGAGGGGGCTGTTGAACTCCTCCTTCAGACTAACAGCACAGAGAAAAGCCCTCAGCATGTGGAGAGATCAGGGATCACAGATCTTTGGCTCCAGTTCCACTAAGCGTGTCTGTGGAGATCAACAAGCACACGTTTTCCAGGAGAGACTGTACCCGGGAGTTCTTGGAGAGACGTTAAGGTCCCCCGGGTCGGGACCGCCCGCCTGTCCCAGGCCACCTCCCCTGCTCCCCCCCACCCTGCCCTGCTGTCACTAAGGTCCAGTTATTTAATTTTGTCCAAGTAGAAGGTCCGAACTGAAGTCCCCCATGTCTACATTTTGAAACTGTTTCAACAATATTTATCGTTAATTTCCAATGAAGGAAATAAAACAACTATTTATTTTATTATAAATAAAAGTAGTACCAGGCAAATAAATTTAAGGGCCTTAATTTCAGGTTAACAAAAGGAGAAACCTCAGAGTAAACTAAATAAAAGTGCAAATAGAGCACTCTTAAATTCACAACTTCAAAATGTAAAAGTATAGAAAAAAGTAAGTAGTAAGTAGGCATAAACTAAAAAGTGCAAAAAGAGCATTGACTTCACATTTCTCACAGAACATTTTTCTTTGGACTTTCTCTTCTAATTGTTATTTACTTTTTAATGTGAGAAATGGGCAAATGGCTGACTTGCCAGTAATTTAAATCTTGGTTGGAATTGAGTTAGTGCCATTCTAATGCAGACATGTAGGTGTTCATTGGTGAGCCTAGAACGATGCTTGTTCCTAGTTGAAAAAGCTGACTCACAGCTGTAAGTCGATCCAAACATAGTTAATGTGTGTCCTGCTACTTCGGTTAGACCAGGAAACTCACCCTTGGAAACAGTCTGTAACCAGAAAATAGCAAGGTCAGTCGCAACAGAGCAACAGAATGCTCTCTCAATGCAGCATCTCCCTGCAGATCAATAAACTCAAGCTGTAGAGATCCTGCATGTGCCCACTTGAATGCCTGAGTCGCCTCTTTCGAAAAGACTCTGACTTCTTTGATGAGGAAAGGATTCTGGTTCAGCAGGAGGAACTGCTCTCCAAGGTAGAAGTTGTTGAACCTGTCACTGAAGTTTCTGATCAGCTTGTCAATGAAGGCAACATAGGGAGAAACATCTCTCTCTCAACTCAAATCTGTTCCTGCAGTTTTGGGAAATGCTCACGCTCTCCATCAAGATCCTCCTTGAAAATGTCCAGCTTCCTCTGGAAAGAGCGAACAGCTGTCAACAGATCAGCAACGGAATTATTTTGGTCCTGTAGTTTTAAATGAAGGTCATTGAGATGTGACATAATATCAGCCAAAAATGCAACCAGCTCCATATTGTTGTCATTAGATTAGATTAGATAAACCTTTATTTGTCCTCCAGGGGGTGGAAATTGCAGTTCACAGAATTGCAGGGTAATACAACAATAATGACAGTAACAATAACAATAGCAATAGGCGGGCAGGAT
This sequence comes from Protosalanx chinensis, assembly GCA_030340685.1. Taxonomy (NCBI): domain Eukaryota; kingdom Metazoa; phylum Chordata; class Actinopteri; order Osmeriformes; family Salangidae; genus Protosalanx; species Protosalanx chinensis. The sequence continues at coordinate 930,138 of CM059343.1, read as the reverse complement.
AAAAAATAAGAAAATACATCTTGCAGAAAACTTAAAAACGGTCTTGCCCTTTGACTCGGTGATTTCTTTTCGAACAGACCAGAAACGTCCCAGTGTATTCCCTTTACTCAACCACCTCACATGTGCAGTAGCAGATCATCAGCCTTTGCCTCAACATCTGCCAGGAATTCTCTCAGGAGGCGATGCTGAAGGGATGAGTTTCATCACTGTGTTCATTATTTCAGCAGAATTGCTCTGATAGAGTGGCACACAGAACAGTTTGGTGGATTAGACAGTGATAAGAGATAAGATCTGGGTTGTCCTCTCTCATCCGGGGCACAGCCCCCCTTTCTCGTGCGACCATGGTAGGATGAACAACATTTATCTGTCCATTCATCTTTAAAACAACGATTTTCCAGGTCTACCTTGCGTTTCTTGGAACTAACCATGTTGTTGTCTGGGTTGTCTGTGTTACTGTGTTGCCCATACAAAAATATTATCATAGCCCAAATGTAATTTATCATTGGAAAGCTAAGGGGTCCGAACAGAACTGGTCCGCGGTCTGGATCCGGACCAGAGTCCACCTATTGGTGATGCCTGGGCTAAAGGTTTGATTCCCACCCTTTCAGAGGTAGAATTTTAAAGGACATATTGGGAAAAGGCACTTAAAAAACGCTTGGAGAAAAAGGTGGTGAGTCAGGTAGCTAATTTCACTGACGGTGTCGGAGTTGCCATGCGGAGGGTGTATAACCCCTAACCGTTCCCAAGAGGGTAAGAAAGAGGGTTAGGGTTAGTAGACCCGACCCCACACTTCTAGACAATTGCTGATGTAACCCTGCTGTTATTTGCTTCTTTACAAACATCACACTTCCCTTGGGAATTTATTCTCAGAAAGTTCCATGTTACACAGAGGCGTTCATGGCCAAGTGGTTAAGCATGTGGCACATCCAAGTGGAGGCTTATCTAGCATGACGTGGGTTCGAATCTCATGTTGTTTGTTTCTTTACAGACTAATTACCTGGTGGTTGTGTATTGGCATTTCATAGGTTAAGTAAAGCAATCCTCAGTGGCTCAGTGCGTAAGTGTGGGTGCTACCAAGTTCAAGGGCCATTCCAGCATCCATGGTTCAAGTCTTGCTGACATCAAATAATGATTTATTTATGTGATCTAAATGTGTCATAATCACACTTAATCAGTCCAGGTATAAGGGCCTTCTGTGGCTCAACTGGTATGCTCATGCATCTCAAAGTCTGGAACCAAACTGGGTAACGTTGGATGGAATCCCACTCAAGTCAAATAATTTAACTTAAGCTGTCAGAAACAAACTTACTTTCTACTACTTTCCTTGAATAGTTGCAGTAATCGTCCGTGGTTCAGTGGTGAACATGATTGCCACTAAGTCTGAGAGGTACTTCAGCATTCATGGTTCAAGTCTTGCTCAAATCAATTCATCGTTTATTTAACTGATCTCTAGTTGTCAAAATCAAGTTTAGTCTGTGTCGACCTAACTAGCAGTAACCCTCTGTGGCTCAGTGGGTAAAGATGGGTGTCATTAACTCTGACAGGCACTTCAGCATCCATGGTTCAAGTCTTGCTCAGATAAATTGATAATTTAGTTAATTGCTCTACAGGTGTCAAAATCAACATTAGTCAGTGTCAACCATAGTAGTAAGAATCCTCTGTGGCTCAGTGGGTAAGCACATGTATGTTGAAGTCTGAGGCCAAACCTGGTAACCATGGCTCAAATCCCACTCACACCCCTTAATTTAACTTAAGCCATCAGTAATTTAGCAATTAATTTACACTCATGGTGTAGGTGTAGTGCCAAACACCCTGTGAATGCAGTGCCCTCAACTGCCCAGAAAGACTTCCCCAACTGTCCCGCTGACCACTCCCCAACTGCCAAGTCCCCAAAGAAAGAAAGAAAGAAAGAAAGAAAGAAAGAAAGAAAGAAAGAAATCAATCAATCAATCAATCAATCAATCAATCAAAATATATTTATGTAATAAGGTAATAAGGTAATAACTAACTTACTTAATTAATAGCCATGTGATTTTTGTTTAAAATGTAGGCTGCTTATCCTCCTCTTCTACATAACCCCCCTGCACTAGATGGCAATTTTTTGGGGGGGACACGGCCCCCCCCAACCCTGGGCTCTCCCCATGGGTCTCCGATACAGCCGTGCCCCGCGTTTGAACCCCGGTTGCAATTGGCACTCCGAGCCCGCCAGTGACATTAGTCTACCTGACTCTTCATCGTTAGCGAGCCGGCAAACCCTCTAGGCCACGGCCTCTCGGCGGTAACAGACCTATTCTCCGGGCGTTTTTCAAGTGCCTCTTCCAAGGATTGCTTTAAAATTTTGGCTTCTGGGACTTGAACCCGCAACCTTGCATTTACAAGGCAGCAGCTCACCTCACTGAGCTAATTCCATGCTGATGTTAACATGTTCTCTGGGCGTTTTTCAAGTGTCTCTTCCAAGCATTGCTTAAAATGTTTGTCTCCTAAATGCTGGGACTTGAACCCCCAACCATGGGACTACAAGGCAGCATCTCACCTCACTGAGCCAAACCCAGGCCAACATTAACATGTTCTCTGGGCGTTTTTCAAGTGCCTCTTCCAAGCATTGCTTAAAATGTTTGTCTCCTAAATGCTGGGACTTGAACCCCCAACCATGGGACTACAAGGTAGGATCTCATCTCACTGAGCCAAACCCAGGCCAACATTAACATGTTCTCTGGGCGTTTTTCAAGTGCCTCTTCCAAGCATTGCTTAAAATGTTTGTCTCCTAAATGCTGGGACTTGAACCCCCAACCATGGGACTACAAGGCAGCATCTCACCTCACTGAGCCAAACCCAGGCCAACATTAACATGTTCTCTGGGCGTTTTTCAAGTGCCTCTTCCAAGCATTGCTTAAAATGTTTGTCTCCTAAATGCTGGGACTTGAACCCCCAACCATGGGACTACAAGGTAGGATCTCATCTCACTGAGCCAAACCCAGGCCAACATTAACATGTTATCTGGGTGTTTTTCAAGTGCCTCTTCCAAGCATTGCTTAAAATGTTTGTCTCCTAAATGCTGGGACTTGAACCCCCAACCACGGGACTACAAGGTAGGATCTCATCTCACTGAGCCAAACCCAGGCCAACGCTAACATGTTCTCTGGGTGTTTTTCAAGTGCCTCTTCCAAGTCCTGCTTAAAAATGTTTACCCCTAACTGCTGGAATTTGAACCCCCAACCATGGGAAAACAAGGCAGCATCTCATCTCACTGAGCTAATTCCACACTAATGTAAACATGTTCTCTGGGCGTTTTTCAAGTGCCTCTTCCAAGCATTGCTTAAAATGTTTGTCTCCTAAATGCTGGGACTTGAACCTCCAACCATGGGACTACAAGGCAGCATCTCATCTCACTGAGCCAAACCAAGGCCGACATTAACATGTTCTCTGGGCGTTTTTCAAGTGCCTCTTCCAAGCATTGCTTAAAATGTTTACCCCTAACTGCTGGCATTTGAACCCCCAACCATGGGAATACAAGGCAGCATCTCATCTCACTGAGCTAATTCCACACTAATGTAAATATGTTCTCTGGGCGTTTTTCAAGTGCCTGTTCCATGTCCTGCTTTAAAAATGTTTCCACCAAATGCTGGGACTTGAACCCCAAACCATGGGACTACAAGGCAGCATCTCACCTCACTGAGCCAAACCCAGGCCAACGCTAACATGTTCTCTGGGTGTTTTTCCAGTGCCTCTTCCAAGTCCTGCTTTAAAATGTTTATCCCTAACTGCTGGAATTTCTACCCCCAACCATGGGAAAACAAGGCAGCATCTCATCTCACTGAGCTAATTCCACACTAATGTAAACATGTTCTCTGGGCGTTTTTCAAGTGCCTCTTCAAAGCCCGGCTTCCAAAAAAATCCATAAATGCTGGGACTCCAGCCATGTACTTATGAGGCAGCATCTCACCTCACTGAGCTAATTCCACACTACTGTTTGCATGTTCTCTGGGCATTTTTCAAGTGCCTCTTCCAAGCATTGCTTAAAATGTTTGTCTCCTAATTGCTGGGACTTGAACCCCCAACCATGGGACTACAAGGCAGCATCTGACTTCAATGAGCCAAACCCAGGCCAACATTAACATGTTGTCTGGGTGTTTTTCAAGTGCCTCTTCCAAGCATTGCTTAAAATGTTTGTCTCCTAAATGCTGGGACTTGAACCCCCAACCATGGGACTACAAGGTAGGATCTCATCTCACTGAGCCAAACCCAGGCCAACATTAACATGTTATCTGGGTGTTTTTCAAGTGCCTCTTCCAAGCATTGCTTAAAATGTTTGTCTCCTAAATGCTGGGACTTGAACCTCCAACCATGGGACTACAAGGCAGCATCTCATCTCACTGAGCCAAACCAAGGCCAACATTAACATGTTCTCTGGGCGTTTTTCAAGTGCCTCTTCCAAGCATTGCTTAAAATGTTTACCCCTAACTGCTGGCATTTGAACCCCCAACCATGGGAATACAAGGCAGCATCTCATCTCACTGAGCTAATTCCACACTAATGTAAACATGTTCTCTGGGCGTTTTTCAAGTGCCTCTTCCAAGCATTGCTTAAAATGTTTGTCTCCTAAATGCTGGGACTTGAACCTCCAACCATGGGACTACAAGGCAGCATCTCATCTCACTGAGCCAAACCAAGGCCAACATTAACATGTTCTCTGGGCGTTTTTCAAGTGCCTCTTCCAAGCATTGCTTAAAATGTTTACCCCTAACTGCTGGCATTTGAACCCCCAACCATGGGAATACAAGGCAGCATCTCATCTCACTGAGCTAATTCCACACTAATGTAAACATGTTCTCTGGGCGTTTTTCAAGTGCCTGTTCCATGTCCTGCTTTAAAAATGTTTCCACCAAATGCCGGGACTTGAACCCCAAACCATGGGACTACAAGGCAGCATCTCACCTCACTGAGCCAAACCCAGGCCAACGCTAACATGTTCTCTGGGTGTTTTTCAAGTGCCTCTTCCAAGTCCTGCTTTAAAATGTTTACCCCTAACTGCTGGAATTTCTACCCCAAACCATGGGAAAACAAGGCAGCATCTCATCTCACTGAGCTAATTCCACACTAATGTAAACATGTTCTCTGGGCGTTCTCTGGGCGTTTTTCAAGCGCCTCTTCAAAGCCCTGCTTCCAAAAAAATCCATAAATGCTGGGACTCCAACCATGTACTTATGAGGCAGCATCTCACCTCACTGAGCTAATTCCACACTACTGTTTGCATGTTCTCTGGGCGTTTTTCAAGTGCCTCTTCTAAGCATTGCTTAAAATGTTTGTCTCCTAAATGCTGGGAATTGAACCCCCAACCATGGGACTACAAGGTAGCATCTTTCCTCAATGAGCCAAACCCAGGCCAACATTAACATATTATCTGGGTGTTTTTCAAGTGCCTCTTCCAAGCATTGCTTAAAATGTTTGTCTCCTAAATGCTGGGACTTGAACCTCCAACCATGGGACTACAAGGCAGCATCTCACCTCACTGAGCTAATTCCACACTAATGTCGACATGTTCTCAGGGCATTTTTCAAGTACCTCTTCCAAGTCCTGCTTAAAAATTTTGTTCACTAAATGCTGGGATTTGAACCCTCAAACATGAGCTGTTCATGAGCTGAACTGTGCCTTACAAAACAGCCCATACATGGCTAAGATTCAAGATTTCAAGTACCTCTTCCATGTCCTGCTTTAAAATTTAAAAACTTCCAAGCAATACAACCATGAAGCAGCATCTCACCTCATTTAGCTAATTCCATGTTAATGTTTAGTTCTGTAAGTCTAATTAAATTGTCTTCTTTCAAAATTCTAGCTGACGATCAGCCAGGTCTGTATAACCCTTGTTCTTTACCTTGTAAATTCCCAGGGGGGGACACGGCCCCCTCCCTGGCCCCAGGTTCTCTGGGGACTCCAGTCAGCTGTGGGTGGGGATCGAACCAGAGCTCTGAGACCATCGGTAGCCTGCGCACACCTGCTCATCACTGCTCACAGTTACTAACCCACCACACCACAGCCTTCCAGCGTTAACATGCCTTTTCTCCAGGCGTTTTTCAAGTGCCTCTGCCAACCTGGGCTGTAAAATTTGGAAGTGACATAAGCAGGAATCAAACCCCAAAACTTCTGTTTACTAGTCAGTCACTCTACTCAGCGAGCCAACTCTGAGCATGCTAAACCATTTTCTCCAGGCGTTTTTCAAGTGCTGCTTCTAATGTGTGGATTAAAATAAGTATTTCCATGGGATTGAACCACTAACCTTGTGTTTACAAGGCAGACACTTTCCTCACTGAACCAAAGTAGCACACAGTTAACAACCTTTCTCCAGGCATATTTCAAGTGCCTCTTCCAACAAGTGCTTCAAAATGTGTTTTAACATGGCTGGGACTCAAACCTGCACCCTCTTGGTTACAAGTCAGCCTCTCTCCTCAGTGAGCTAATTCTACGTTGAGCAACAGCTTCCTCTGGGCATTTTTCAAGCGCCACTTTCAATGTGTGGTTTTAAATTAGACTTTTGCTGTGCTTGAACCATCAACCCTGTGATGTTAAGACAGCCTCTTTACTCACTGATCCATTCTAGAACGTCACACACAATTAACTTTGTTTTTTCATGCATTGTTCAAGTGAGTAAAAAACACCTGGAGAACAAAGAATTGTTGTGTGCTGCTTTGGGTCAGTGAGGAAAGTGGCTGCCTTGTAACCACAAGGTTGGTGGTTCAATCCCATGTAAATGACTAGTAACCAGAAGGTTTGGGGTTTGATTCCTGGTTATGTCACTTCCAAATTTTACAGCCCAGGTTGGAAGAGGCACTTGAAAAACGCCTGGAGAAAAGGCTTGTTAACGCTGGAAGGCTGTGGTGTGGTGGGTTAGTAACTGTGAGCAGTGATGAGCAGGTGTGCGCAGGCTACCGATGGTCTCAGAGCTCTGGTTCGATCCCCACCCACAGCTGACTGGAGTCCCCAGAGAACCTGGGGCCAGGGAGGGGGCCGTGTCCCCCCCTGGGAATTTACAAGGTAGAAAACAAGGGTTATGCAACCCTGGTAGTTCATTAGAATAGAATAGCATTTTGAAAGGAAGTCCACTTTAACTATAACTAACTAAATGTTCTTAGCAGAGGCAGTCCAAGCCTAGTTAAAATATAAAAGCTAGCTAGTTGCTTTCTTTCTTTAATTAATTATGTCACTTACATACTTAGCTAATTACTTAGTTTCCTATTTAGCTAATTAGATAGCTAATTACTTAATATTTTATCTAATTAGCTACTTAATTACATTAGCACCTCACTGAGCTACCTGACATGTTCTCTGGGCGTTCTTCAAGTGCCTCTTTTGGCTTCTGCTTTAAAATTTGTTGACTAAATGCAGGGATTTGAACCTTCAACCTTGTATTTACGAGGCAGCATATCACGTTGCTGAACCAATTACAGGTCGACACAAACATCTTCTCCGGGCGTTTTTCAAGTGCCTTTTCCAATTCCTGCTTTAAAATTTGTACCTTAAATGCTGGGATTTAAAGCCCCAACTTTAGGGTTACAAGGCAGCTTGTCACCTCACTGAGCCAAACCAAGGGTAACGCTCAAGGGTTTTCCGGGCGTTCTTCAAGTGCCTCCTCCAATCAGTGCTTTAAAATGTTGCCTCTAAATGCCAGGATTTGAACCTCTAACCTTGCACTTATGAGGCAGCATGTCATCGCACTGAGCCAATTCAGGGTTGACATTAACTTGTTCTCCGGGCGTTTTTCAAGTGCCTCTTCCAATCTGGGCTTTAAAAATACCTTCCTAAATGGCTAGGATTCGAACCTTTAACCTTGCACTTGTAAGGCTGCATTTTATCTCACTGAGCCAATCCCTGGCTAATTGTAAAAAAAAATCCGGGTGTTTTTCAAGTGTCTCTACCAATCTGTGCTGTAAAAACTCCTCCCATCCATCCATCCATCCATTATCTTCCGCTTATCCGGGGCCGGGTCGCGGGGGCAGCAGTCTGAGCAGGGAAGCCCAGACTTCCCTCACCGCACACACCTCCTCCAGCTCCTCCGGGGGGATCCCGAGGCGTTCCCAGGCCAGCCGAGAGACATAGTCCCTCCAGCGTGTCCTAGGTCTTCCCCGGGGCCGCCTCCCGGTGGGACATGCCTGGAACACCTCCCGGGGGAGGCGTCCAGGAGGCATCCTAAACAGATGCCCGAGCCACCTCAACTGGCTCCTCTCGACGTGGAGGAGTAGCGGTTCTACTCCGAGCTCCTCCCGTGTGACCGAGCTCCTCACCCTATCTCTAAGGGAGCGCCCAGCCACCCTGCGGAGGAAACTCATTTCGACCGCTTGTATCCGCGATCTTGTCCTTTCGGTCATGACCCAAAGCTCATGACCATAGGTGAGAGTAGGAATGTAGATTGACCGGTAAATCGAGAGCTTTGCCTTGCGGCTCAGCTCCTTCTTCACCACGACAGTCCGGTACAGAGACTGCATCACTGCAGACGCTGCACCGATCCGCCTGTCAATCTCACGTTCCGTCCTTCCGTCACTCGTGAACAAGACCCCGAGATACTTGAACTCCTCCACTTGAGGCAAAGGCTCCCCACCCACCCAGAGGGGGCAAGCCACCTTTTTCCGGTCGAGTACCATGGCCTCGGATTTGGAGGTGCTGATCCTCATCCCAGCCGCTTCACACTCGGCATCAAACCGCTCCAGAGCATGCTGGAGGCCCCGGCTCGAGGAAGCAAACAGGACAACATAATCCGCAAACAGCAGAGATGAGATCCTGTGCTCCCCGAACCGGAAACCCTCCGCCCCCTGGGCGCGCCTAGAAATTCTGTCCATATAAACAATGAACAGAACCGGTGACAAAGGGCAACCCTGGCGAAGTCCAGCATGCACCCGGAACAGGTCTGACCTATTGCCGGCAATGCGAACACAGCTCCTACTTCGGTTGTACAGGGAACGGACGGCCCCTAACAAAGGGCCCCGGACCCCGTACTCCCGAAGTACCCCCCACAGGACACCACGAGGGACACAGTCGAATGCCTTCTCCAGATCCACAAAACACATGTAGACTGGTTGGGCAAACTCCCATGAACCCTCGAGCACCCGGTAGAGGGTGTAGAGCTGGTCCAGTGTTCCGCGGCATTCAAAATTCAAAAACTCCTCCCAACATTATTATTTTTTAGATCTCTACCAGCAGCTTATCTCACTGATCTGATGAGAGGAAAACATCAGACACGTGTTTGTTTGTGTTCAACATCTTCATTATGGAGGTGTTTTTATTCCCTCTCTGACACTTCCCAGCATTCTCCATCTTGTCTGCCAATGTGTGTGTTTGTGTGAGACGTTACACTGAGGCAACACACCATTTGTGCTGTTAATAATTACCTGAGTAACAGCTTAATCACACACACACACAGAAAGAGCAGGGAATTCCCCGGCAGTACGTCATGTTACCGTATTAGACACACCTTACAGCCAGTCAGGTGCTCCTCTAAAGACCTGATCCCTCTCCTCCTCCTCTCCTGTCTCCTCCCTCTCCTCTCCTCCCTGTCCTCCTCCTTCTCTTCTCCCCCCTCTTTCCTCCTCCCTCTCTCCTCCTCCTTCTCTCCTCCCTCGCCTCAGCCTCTTCTCAACCTCTCCTCGCTCTCCTCTCCATTTCAGCCTCTCCTCAACCTCTCCTCGCTCTCCTCTCCATCTCAGCCTCACCTCAGCCTCGTCTCAGCCTCAGCTCTGACTCAGCTGTGGAAGATCTTAGCTGATGAAAGCTGTGAAATCCCTCCTTCCTGTCTTCCCTCAGGCTGAGCTTAAACATTCAGGAAGTCTGTGGGTGAAACGGCTCCATTGTTTTCACAGCCACCGATATGGAACTAGACTGAATGTCCCTCCCTCCCTCCCTCCCTCCCTCCCTCCCTCCCTCCCTCCCTCCCTCCCTCCCTCCCTCCCTCCCTCCCTCCCTCCCTCCCTCCTCCCCTCCCTCCTCCCCTCCCTCCCGAACATTGTTTGTACGCTAAGCTACAGTGATTGTTTTTAAGTACGTATTGTTTTGTGGAAAACAGGGCAGTTTCTTTTTTGGGCTTACCGCTACACATGCTCACACACACACAGACACACACACACAGACGCAGACACATGCTCTCTCTCACACACACACGCTCTCTCTCTTTCTCATTCAGACGCACACACTCACACACACACATGCTCACACACCAGTTTACCCTTGACTCTGTGCCTGGGGGACCGTGGCAATGTTGACGTCACTACACCTGTCACAGTAGCTAGGCTAGAGAGACCTGAGTGTGTGTGTGTGTGCGTGTGTGCGTGTTACCGTCCACGTAAAGATATGTATTCACCTCATCTGTTTAATCCAGATGGTTGCCCTTCAGAGAGCAGAGACAGAATCAGTTTCGCTAACAAGCATGTGACTGAGAAGGTCAAGACAAACACACACACACACTCACACACGGAAACATAGGTCGTCATGGAAATTGTTTTCTAGGTAACGCAATATAACGTCACCTGACAATATGCATGTGAAATGATATTCCTAAACGTGTATTTGTGATTGATTGGATATAACAGGGTAGAGACCCAGGGTCTGAATGTCCCGGCCGGTTTCTCAATCTTTTTTCCGTGTTTACTCTGTTGTCACGCGGTAACTGGACGCTGCCACAACACGTTAAGTGTCGTCGCTTCTCGGTAAAATCCCACCGATAAACCGGTCTGAGATCAGCTCGCTCGCTGCGAACTCCCGGTTCAGTCTACGAAGAGGAGATTTGTCTAATCTGACCTCATGCCAGCTTTACCGAACAACCGGAGCACGTGTGTGCAGACTCCTCCTCCTCCCTCCGTACAGATGTACACACACACAAACACACACACACACACAGCAAAGCGCGCTCTGACATGGATATTAAACCGGAGCTAAGAAAATATTTGTATATTGTTTTTTATTATTATTACAATTGAGGGATTAATATAATGTATTAGACTGCTGGTGTACAGTTGCTACTAGTTACCGCGTCAGATAGCTCGCGCTGTGCCTTCGGTGGATGTGTCTATTTCTACGGATGAGCGCGTGCTAAACTGGCTGGGGATAACCCTGCAGAAAGCCCCCTCGTGCACCCACCGCACCGTTATTCTACCACCTCCCGGTTGTCGTGCCGGACAACAGCAGTTATGCCGCCGGGGGTGGTGACTCCTTCCCGGACATCTTCAGCCCGGTGCTTCTGCACTCACTGCGGGGTGAAGACACGGTGCTTTACCGGGAAGTCCGTGATATTGCAACGGAAAATAGACCGACTGTAAGTTTGAGAAAGGGCCTCTGCTGTGTTTTTTTGCTCCTCACCTCGTGAAATGTCTCAGAAACAACAACCATGACACATGCTGCTCTCCTTCCTCTTCTTCCTCCCCTCTCTCCTTCCTCTCTTCTCCCCTCTTCTTCCTCCCCTCTCTCCTTCCTCTCTTCTCCCCTCTTCTTCCTCCCCTCTCTCCTTCCTCTCTTCTCCCCTCTTCTTCCTCCCCTCTCTCCTTCCTCTCTTCTCCCCTCTTCTTCCTCCCCTCTCTCCTTCCTCTCTCCTCTCCTCCCTGTCTCCTCTCTCCTCCTAATTTCCTTACAGTCGTTTAGCAGATGCTCCATTACAGCAAGTACAGGCACATTCCCCCCTGAGGCAAGGAGGGTGAAGTGCCTTGCCTAAGGACACAATGTCATTTTGCATGATGGGGAATCAAACCGGGTTTTCCTGATTACTAGCCACCTGACTCCACCTCCTCTCCCCCTTTCCCTCTTCTTCTTCTTCTCTCTCTCCTCTTCATCAGAGACGGGTCGTTTGAGAAGGGATTGTTGGCTTGAGAGCAAACCAGATCAAACCTCTTTATCAGTTCTATTGGACGATGCTGAGTCAGTCTACCTCAGTCTCCATCCAATCAGGTGTCCACGATGGAACAGGATTCTCTCTGGTTCTGCCCGTAGCCAATGAGCCGTGGTCATTGGTCAGGCTGCGGCCCTGTGTGTGGCGTTTGATTGGTGATGTCTTTGTCAGCGGGCGGAGTCTGCTTTGAGCGACTTTACCTACTTCGGACCATAGGTGCCATGGCAACGGGCCAAGATTGATGGGCATGGCCCAATGTTTTGTTTATTGAGGGTGTGTGTTTGCGTGTACATGTGTGTGCTGGCTGGCTGGATTCCATGAGACGATTTTATTATGTCTGATTCACATACACTCTCACACACACACACACACAGACTCCAGCTCTGTCATTAAATCAAAAGGTGAGATTATAGCTGCTGTCATTAGACATGTAGTTCATGAAGAATTATTTCTTATGGCACCTGGCTCACTGGTCTCTCTCTGTCTCCCTCCCTCCCTCATCCTCTCTCTCCCTTTCTCTCACTCCCTCACTCTCTCTCTCTGCCTGGATCTCTCTCCCTCCCTCCCTCTCTTTTTCTCTCTCTCTCTTCTCTCCCTCCCATATCTGAAGGTGACAAAATGCAGCCCTCTCCATTCTCCCAGCCATGTGCTCTCATAAGGCCTTCCTCGAAGCCTGGGCCTATATTTATCATCCCCTCCAAGCTCAGAGTGACTAATATGGGCAGGAGCAGTCAGGGGTCACTGGGTGGTGTGGGCGTGTGACAATCATACACTAAGCTCTCTCCTTCTCTTTCTTTCCCTCTCTTCCCCCCCCCCCCCAGTCCCCTGAGGTATTTTTTATGTCCGTGTCCAGGACAGTTAAGCCAGCACATCATTTGAACCAGCTGTGTGTGTCTTCAGAAGCCCTTGCTAATGTGCTCCACCTTTCTACGCATGTTAGATGATGTTCATTGTTGTGACAGATAACATAGCTTTATTAAGAAGCACCACAGCTCTGGAATATGGAACCCAGCGGGAAAAACATTCCGAAACGTTCAGAGCTTCCCCTCTCTCTCTCTGTCTCTCTGTCTCTCTCTTGCTCTCTCTCTCATCATAGGATCTGAACAGATGTGTTGATGTGTGTCTCCACAGCTCACCTATGTGACTCGCTCCTCTCTCTCTTTTCCTCCTCAGCATCAGTGAGAGCTTCCTGACAGTCAGAGGCGCTGCCCTCTTCCTGCCGCGGGGAAATGGCTCCTCCCCTTCCTCCGCCTCTCGCTTTGCTCAGCTGCGCAGCAAACATGCAGGTAAACACGTCAACAGGTAAACATACAGGTAAACACGTCAACATGTTTTCCGTCAGGTGGCTAACAGTGACTCTTCTTCCTGTGAACAGGAGATCTCCAGCAGCACCTACAGACCATGTTCACTGTGCTGCGATCTGAGGACAGCATCAAGCTGGTGAGAGGGCCAGCACACACACACACACACACACCTGCACACACACTCACCTGCACACACACACTCACCTGCACACACACACTCACCTGCACACTGGCTCTCTGTCTCTCCCTTACACACCCACTCTCCCCCCCTCCCCAGGCGGTGCGTCTGGAGAGCTCCCAGCCCCAGTGCACCAGGTACATGGTGGTGGTGTACACTAATGGGCGTCAGGACACAGAGGAGAGCCTGGTGCTGGGCATGGACTTCACCTCTACTGACAGGTGGCTGATGGGACACAGCAACACTGTCTGCTAAGAAAACCAACTGGGGTTGATTTATATGACGTTAACTGTGTGTGTGTGTGTGTGTGTGTGTGTTTCCTGCAGTTCCTGCTCAGTGGGTCTGGTTTTACCTCTTTGGAGTGACACACGAATCCACCTGGATGGAGATGGGTAAGACACACACACACACACACACCACATGCCTCCAGGTAGATACCTGAGCTGGGGGAGACTGAAGGGCTGAGGCCTTGTGACTGATCCATCTGCTTTTTGCTCTCAGGGGTTTCAGTGTGTCTACTGATAACAGGATCCATGTGTTTAAGCCGGTCTCTGTCCAGGCCATGTGGTGAGTGACCTGACTTCAGCAACATCACTGTCGCCATGTCAACAGGAGGGATGTGGGAATTTGGATTGATCTCGTCATTCCGTCCTCTCCCCCCTCTCCTCCCTCTCCTCCCCTCTCTCTCCCCTCTCCTCCCCTCTCCTCCCCTCTCTCTCCCCTCTCTCTCCCCCCTCTCCTCCCCTCTCTCTACCTTCTCTCTCCCCTTCTCTCTCCCTTCTCCTCCCCTCTCTCCCCCCTCTCCTCCCCTCTCCTCCCCCTCTCCCCCCCAGGTCAGCCCTCCAGTCCCTCCACAAGGCGTGTGAGGTGGCTCGTTGTCATAACTACTTCCCAGGCAGTCTGTTCCTCACCTGGGTGAGCTACTACCAGAGCCTGCTGTGTTCAGACCAGAGCCACATCAACGAGTGGAACCTCATGCAGGACGTCCAGTCCTACCGGGCAGACTCCCCCGTGCTCTTCTCCGACGTGTGAGTGTGTGTGTGGGTGGGTGTGTGAGTGTGTGTGTGTGTGTGTGTGTGTGTGAGTGTGTGTGTGTGAGTGTGTATTTAGTCTGATGGGGCAAAGTCCCAACCCTCCCGCTCTCCCGTGGCGTGGTTGCCACGGCGCTGACTGTGTCTGGGTGTGTGTTGCCAGGCCGACGGAGCGAGCGAGAACAGAGCGGCTGATCAAGACCAGGCTGAGAGAGATCATGATGCAGAAAGACCTGGAGAACGTCACCAGCAAAGAGGTGTGTGTGTGTGAGTGTGTGAGAGAGAGGTGTGTGTGAGTGTGTGTGAGAGGTAGGTGTGTGTGAGTGTGTGTGTGAGAGAGAGGTGTGTGTGAGTGTGTGTGTGTGTGTGAGAGAGGTGTGTGTGTGTGTGAGAGAGAGGTGTGTGTGAGTGTGTGTGTGTGTGTGTGTGTGTGTGAGTGAGAGTGTGTGATTACAGCCTGTTTTTTCTAGGCACAGACTGCCATGTGTGTTCAGTTATCATGTGTAGACCTGCACACCTAATGTGTGTGTTTATGTCTGTGTTTGTCTTTGTGTGTCTGGTGTGTGTGTGTGTGTGTGTCTGGTGTGTGTGTGTGTGTGTGTGTGTGTGTGTGTCAGATCCGGACAGAGCTAGAGGAGCACATGGTCTGTAACCTGAGGGAGTTCAAGGAGTTCATTGACAATGAGATGATCGTGATCCTGGGTCAGATGGACAGTCCTACAAAGATCTTCGACCACGTGTACCTGGTGGGGGTCTCACACACACACACACACACACACAGCTGTCTAGACATGTGCCAGTTTGACCCAGAGTGTGTTTGTTTTCAGGGCTCAGAGTGGAACGCCTCTAACCTGGAAGAGCTTCAGAACAGCGGGTAAAGACTACACTTCCCACGATGCACTGCACATATACTCCCCACCTACAGGACACCTGCTGTGAACGCACACTATAATGACCACCCCTCCTCCCTTCCCTCCCCCTCTCTCTCCCAGGGTTCAGTACATCCTGAATGTGACCAGAGAGATTGATAACTTCTTCCCTGGTGTGTTTGAGTATCACAACATCCGTGTTTATGATGAGGAGGCCACAGATCTGCTGGCCTACTGGAACGACACCTACAAGTTCATCAACAGAGCCAAGTAAGAGCTGGATGACTGGATGACTGGATGACTGACTGACTGGCTGGCTGGCTGACTGGCTAGCTGAATGACTGGCTGACTGGCTGACTTACTGGATGACTGACTAACCAACTATCTGACTGACTGATGGCTCTTTTTATAACATATAATATCTACATCTTTTTATCACTAACACCCACCCTCCACCTCCACCTCTCCCTCCCCCTCTCCCCCCGGTGCAGGAAGGCAGGGGCTAAGTGCCTGGTCCACTGTAAGATGGGTGTGAGTCGCTCTGCGTCCACAGTGATCGCCTACGCCATGAAGGAGTACGGCTGGGACCTGGAGAGAGCCTTCAGCTACGTGAAGGAGCGCAGGGCCGTCACCAAGCCCAACCCCTCCTTCATGAAACAGCTGGAGGAATACCAGGGCATCCTGCTGGCCAGGTACACACACACACACACAGGCATGCACACACACACACACACTCTCACACACAGGCACGCGCACACACAGAAACACTCTCACACACAGGCACGCGCACACACACACACAGACACACTCACACGCACACAGGCACGCACACACACACAGACACACTCTCACACACACACACACTCATGTACAGTCTGGACATTCCGTGCAGCATTCTCCAGCTTCCTCTGTGTCCACATTCTAGACACATGTTACTCATACAAGCACATTCTACAGCCACTCCCTGTGTGTGTGTAGGAGTGTGTGTGTGTTCATGTGTGTGTGTGCTTTGTAGCATGCATGTGTCTGAGGATGCCTTAAGCTTCTCATGCCACATGTCAGTGTGAGCACAAGAGCCAAAAAGACCTGCAAGTACACACTCACACACACACACTCACACACACTCACACACACACACACTCACACAGACACAGAGTATATCATGAGTGTGTAACTAGCGATGAGTCATATTATCAGTGCATTGAGACAAATCCCAATCTTTCTCTCCCTCCCTCCCTCCCCCCTCCCTCCCTCTCTCTCTCCAGTAAACAGAGACATAACAAGTTGTGGCGTTCCCACTCAGACAGCGACCTATCAGAGCACCACGAGCCTCTCCTTAAGCCCGCCCCCCAGTCTCACACACTGGGTCGCTCTGACCCCCGTAACCAGGGCAACAGCCCCCCGGCCCCCTCTCTGGAGGAGCTGCTGCAGCCGCTGCCTTCTGGCCCCGGCTCCTCCGGCCCCGCCCCCTCCGGCCCCGCCCCTTCGACCATCGACTTGCTCCGGGCAGATCTCAGCCCCCCCGGCCCGCCCTCCACCGCCCCCCAGGCTGTGCCTCCCCCGTCTCCCCCCCTCTCAAACGGTCTGTGTGACTCTGAGGGGGGCCTGCCTGCCTTGACTGAGCCCCCCTCCTCGCCCCCTTCTCCCCCCCGCCCGCGTGCTGCCACCGTTATCCCTGAGGCCAGGAAACCGGACGTCTCCACGGTGACGGTGGCCGAGGCCGTGGCGGTGATCCAGCCTCACCCGCCCCCCTCCATCCACCACCTCCCCCCTTCCCCCGCCCCCTCCCCCCTGCCCGAGGACACAACGCCCCTCTCTGCGCTTGACTCTGACCACACTCCAGCAGACCCCAGCCCCCACATCGCCCTCCCCCCAGGCCCCCCAACACCCCCTCCTGACAGTGACCAGGCCCAGCCCCCCTCTGGTGACCCCCCCAGCCCCCCCGAGGGCCCCCCTGCCCTCAGCAGCGATCACATCAACTTCTTCAGTGCCAGGGAGATGTTCCAGACCCTGGCTCAGGATGGGCGGGGCCGGGGGGGTTCTGTTCAGGCAGCGCAGCAGCCAGCCTCCCCCAGGGGTCCTGGACAGGAGCCCCTGCCCCAGGAAGAGCCAGCGGGGGTGTCCGGGGACGACCCCAGGGAAGAGGGGGAGGAGAGCAGGAAGGTGAGGAGGCTGAACCAAGGAGGATCTGGAGAGGAGAGAGAGGTTTTCACTGGGTTTTATAGACCACAGTGCCCTCTGGTGGCAGATACACACACTGCAGGCATACAGGATTGTTGATTTAACTTTGACTCTCTCTCCTCCCTTTCTCTCCTCCCTTTCTCTCCTCCCTTTCTCTCCTCCCTTTCTCTCCTCCCTTTCTCTCCTCCCTTTCTCTCTTCTCTCTCTCAGGGGAGCATTATCTCTGCTCAGCACGTCGACCCAGAATGCACCAGTGCACAGGAAGTGCTTAGTGCACAGTCCGCAGCGCTGAGTCTAACCCCTCCCCCTGGGTCTTCCAGCCAATCAGGGCTCAGGGGCCAGGAAGTGAAGGACTCGAAGGAGGATGTAGAGGTACGTGTGGTCGACTCTGCAGAGGAAGTGGAGGATGTAAAAGAGGAAGTGAAGTACAAAGCGGAGGCCATGGACGCCTCCCCCTCCCCGCTCTCGTATGATTGGACGAGGGGCTCGGTGCGACGCGTCACCCGACAGCTGGAGCAGCGAATGAAGCAGGACCATGACACTCCCTGCCCCTCCTCCTCTCCCCCGCCCCTCCCCCTCGGCCCCGCCACCCCTCAGCGACGCTCCCCTCTCCCCCCTCCTCCTCCCCCCAGCTCCACCTCCCCTCCAGCCACTCCCCTCCTCTCGGAGAGCGACTCCTCCAACCCCCTGGATGCTCCCCTCTGCCCACAGGAACTCGGGGTCCACACTGTGCAGGAGGAGGAGGAGGATCCTGGGAGTTGTAGTCCCATGGAGGAGGTGGCAGGGTTCAGTGAAGATGGTGGCCAAACGCACAAACCAAAAGGTGCCTCTCCCCCTCCACACTTCCGCCCGCCCCTCCACTCCTCCCACGACCCCCTCTCTTCCGTCGACTTCCTGTGTCTGGAGGGGGTGACGGGGGAGGAGTCTGGAACGGACTGGCCCCCCCGCGGTGACGTCATCGCCAGGCTAACATGGGAGACCCTGAGAGAGCTGGGGGCCTTCCTGCAGGAGGTGAGCCAGCCCCTCTGGGGGGGCCAGGAGTGGGGCAGGATAGAGGGGCGGGGCTCCAGGCAGAGGGCCAGGGAGGTGGAGGCCAGGATTCGCCAGGCTGGACTGACCCCGCCCTCGCTGATGAAACGCTCTGCCTCATTGGCCAAACTGGGCTGTCTGGAGCTGCTGGCCAATGACCTGAGCCAATGGGAGCTGAGCCGTCCTGTCCCTGTTGCTGTGAAGCCCCTCCCCCACGCCGCCACAGACGAGTCCTCTAAGAAACAGAGGGTCCACCGGCCGTGGGCCCCCTCGGAAAGCCCCCCTTTGGACAGACCCCCCTCCAGGACTGGACCAGAGTCCTCAGAACACTCCCAATCCCCTCCGTCCAATCAGAGCACACCGCCGGGAGTCCTTCCTGAGCCTAGCCCCGCCCCCCTCCTGATCCCCTTGGCAACACGGCAGCAGTACGGGAGGACACACCCCCTGCGTAGGCTGAAGAAGAGGAGCGTGAGCGTGCTGTACCATACCATGTGACCCCAGACTGTGTGTGTGTGTGTGTGTGTGTGTGTGTCTTCATCAAGCACAATGTGGGAACTATGACAACAGGACGTCTGCTGTTTGCGTGTGATTGATTCTCTGAGAGCCACTGTGAAAAACAAGCGTAAAACCTCCTTCCATCCTCGTCCTCCAATCAGCAGAGACCCCCGGGGGGCCCTGGGGGGTCCGAGTCTTGTGATCCTGGGGGAGATGGAGGGGAGGATGAGGGGATGAGGGGAGGAGGGGTGGAGGGTTTATTTGGGACCAAACCGATGTTTTTTTTTGTTTTCCGAATGCACAATACCTCATGAGGCCTAAACCAAACCTAAGTGTGGATCCAGCAGGATCATCCCAGCATCATCCCAGCATCATCCCAGCATCATCCCAGCATCATCCCAGCATCATCCCTGCATCATCCCTGCATCATCCCAGCATCATCCCTGCATCATCCCTGCATCATCCCTGCATCATCCCAGCATCATCCCTGCATCATCCCAGCATCATCCCAAGCATTCAGCTCTTATCAAGATGACCCTTTCAAACAGCTGGAGGAAGCACAACTCTCACCTAGCCTCAGTCGATGATGCCACTTGAACTGGATAGTGTGTGTGTGTGCTGGGTAGTGTGTGTGTGTGCTGGGTAGTGTGTGTGTGTGTGTGTGTGCTGGGTAGTGAAGTGACAGTTTACACCAGCTTGTACGTTGTCTTATCTTATGTGTTCTTTCGAAGTTGTACATTTCTTTTTTTGGGTCAAAGATCAATAATGTACATTTGAGTGTTATACATTTAAGGACATGTATCTGTGTTTTATAAATGTTGGTGTCTAGACTGTGTGTGTGTGTGTGTGTGTATGTGTGTGTAAAGCACAATTTCTCTTTTTGGCGGTAATGTTTTAAACTGATGTTTGTCACCATTGGGAGTGTCAGGAACAGTTTTTCTATTTCCTGTTTATCAGAATGAACTATTATTTGACTGCAGTTTCTCGAATAAGCACTTTATTCCTTTTTAAGTTGTAATATTGTTTATTTGGCTGGTTTCTACGGGGGAGCTTGTTAGTGAATGGGACTAGTGAGTATCGTGCAAAAGAATTGTGTGTGTGGAACTCATTTTCATTGTAAATCTTATTAATGTACATATTCTCTTTTTTATGATGTTCTTTAACTGTGACGAATAATAAAAATCTAAAAGGTGAGTTTTGATTTCTTATTAAAGATCCAAGATCACATGAGCAGATTTGGAGGATGTGAGAGAGAAACTGCTGTCACAAAGGAAGACAAAGTTTCAGGTCAGTAACAAGCGTTGATAAAAACTAAAGATTAAGATCACACCCAAGTAAATGTTGAAATCATTTAAAATATACTGCTTCAATGTTCGAATTTCACTGTCTTTCTCTTCTGTCAGAATTTTCTGAAAAGAAAACCCTGAACATTATAGTCCGGCGATGCTAACTATTTTTGTTGTTTAACCTTTCAAAACTTTTCTAGCTGGCTTCAATGATTGGTGGAAAATAATGATATTTTGTCGCCCTCCAGTGGGCTGTTGGAGGAAGTACCCGTGGTTGGAGAGAGAGACAGTTGTTTAGCGCTGTCTGTCTCAGAGAGAGAGAGAGAGAGACAGGTGTAAGAAAAGCACATTCAGAGAACAACTGTTATACCAGCTCGACTGGAGATCTATTGAAGACAAGTCAGCCTGAGATATTCTGCTGTTCTGTTAAAGAGATACTTCTGACTAGATTCTGACTTAATAGAATGTGAGCTGACTGTTGAAACAGTCTGTAGTTGATCCAGAGAGTTTACAGGCTGGATATGAGCTGCACCCCTACAAGCTCACGAGCAGCTGGAAAGCCCTGCTAGACCGTAGCGCGCGGGCGCAGAGCAATCTAAGCACTGTCACCGGCGCGCGATCCCACTTCTACCGAGCCCGTTCCAAAATAGATGGGACCGCTTTGACCCCCCCCCACCCCCTGCTCGCCCCCCGCCTCCCTCTCTCTCTCTCTCTCTCTCCCTTTCTCTCACGAGCCCCCCTCCTCTCCTTCTCCTTTGCCGAGAAGCGTCACGTATTTCTACCGCGCGCCCTCCAGGCAAGTCTACGCCGCCCGTGCAAAACTGGATCCCGGAGAACCGTCACAAACAGCGCAAGAACACCGGGGAGCAACACAAGAACCGGAAACCTGCCATCTGGGAAGGGGGAGAGGGACAATTCGATTGGCTGCAATCCCCTAAACCCGCGGTGAGTGATCGGCTCGTGACCTAGCTGGAATAAGATCAGTCTGTCGCGCGCCGGTTACTGGAGGTGCGACAGCTTTTCTGCCGCATTTCTAGTGAGGTGTGTTACCATGGGAATCAGCAGAGAGACACTAACTGACTTTACACTTTAGTGTCCGTGAACAGACCGGTGACAGCCTCGCACTGGCTCCCGAACTAACCGAGGCACGTTGCACAGTGAGGAGCGAGCGCAAAGATCACCCCCCCCCCCCCCTCCCCTCCCCTCCTCACCCCTCTCTTCCCAACTTCTTACCGTGTTCCCAGGGAAGACCGGGCACGTGTGCGGGTACACTGCGCATGCTGCGCACAGGCTAAAAACTGGCTGGGGGTCGAGACTTATTGTTCTATTTAGGAACGGGTGGGCTAAACTGTGATCTCGAGAGGGTACGGTGGGGGGCGGGACGGCACGAGGGGAGTTTGGCATGTCTATATTAGGAAAGTGCGCGTGTCATTCTTCAACTCGGACAGAGTCGTGGGCCTCCGTGCCTTGCGCGAGACTGGACCACCTCACTAGTTGGTGACAAACATCAGCAAAGATTGACTGTTGATTGTTTCATCTGCACAGTAGAAATGGATTGTTTCTTCAGCACAGTTGGGAGGATTCGAACCGGAACATCTTGAAGTGTAGTTAGATCCTCCCCCCTCCTACCCCCTCCACCTCTGAGATCTCTCCCCCTCCTCCCCCCTCCACCTCTGAGATCTCTCCCCCTCCTCCCCCCTCCACCTCTGAGATCTCTCCCCCTCCTCCCCCCTCCACCTCTGAGATGTCTCCCCCTCCTCCCCCCTCCACCTCTGAGATCTCTCCCCCTCCTCCCCCCTCCACCTCTGAGATCTCTCCCCCTCCTCCCCCCTCCACCTCTGAGATCTCTCCCCCTCCTCCCCCCTCCACCTCTGAGATTTCTCCCCCTCCTCCCCCCTCCACCCATCTGTCAACAACCCTGTCATGTTAAGACCTTAACCAGCAAAGAAATGATTGTGCAGTTTGAAGCCTGCCTGGTTCAAACCTTCAGGGACAAAGTAATTCTGGGTTTCTAGAGCCTGTGTGTGTGTGTGTGTGTGTGTGTGTGTGTGAGTGTTTGAGAGAGAGAGAAAAACAGAAAGATGGACAGACTGACAGACAATTGTCTATTAATATCTGTGTGGTTGGACAGGAGGGTCTAGAATGTGTGTCCTGTATGTTTTGGGCTTGCCCCCACTTGGCCTGTTGCCCTGGGTAGCAACACAACAGTCGTACCTCGGCAACAGACACACGGCAACTTAACTAGTTGGTTACAGAACTTAAAAATCTCCAAGACAACCCAATGTTGATACAGAAGGATGGAGGAGGAAAGTTTCTCTCAACATCATATCATTTCCATTTAACTTATATCCCCCACAATAAAAACATAACAATAAAGTTTTATGAATTAAGTTTAACAGCTTTAGAAAGTCCAGAGTTTCTGGTGCTTCCGTGCAAAGAGTTCTGTTATAAGTAGCTGAGACCTTGACGGGCTTGATATTTTATGAAGGATTTTATATTGAACTATTTGTTGCTTATTGGTTTACGCCTGTAGATGTTTGTATTTCTTTATCCCTGTTAATCTATCTCTCTCTCCTCCCCCATCTGCTCATCTTCTCCACCTGCTCCTCCTCCCTCTTCTCTCTTCTTCTACTCTCATCCTCACCTCCTCCTATCCTCCTCCTCTCCTCCTCCTCTCCACCCATATCCTCTCTTCCTCTCTCCTCTCCTCCTCTCCTCCTCCTCTCTTCCTCCCCCTCTCCTCTCCTCCTCAGTGATGAGTCGGAGCATCGTTCGTCAGAGTAAGTTCCGGCACGTCTTCGGACAGGCTGTGAAAACGGAACAAGGCTACGATGACATACGCGTTTCCAAGGTGACGTGGGACAGCTCGTTCTGTGCCGTCAACCCCAAGTTCCTGGCGGTCATCGTGGAGTCCAGCGGGGGAGGGGCCTTCCTGGTCCTGCCCCTTTCCAAGGTTAGAGGGGAGTGTGTGTGTGTGAGGCACAGTGAGGTGTGTGTGTGTGTGAGGTGAAGTAAGGTGTGTGAGCATGTGTCTGAGGTACAGTAAGGTGTGTGTGTCAGGTGCAGTAAGGTGTGTGTGTCTTCATCACAGACAGTCTCCACTCCCCCCCCCCCCCCCCCTCTCCCCAAGCATTACATTTCTGCTCCTCACAGTTACAAGGCGATGGAGAGAGATGGGGAGAGGGGGGGTCAGAGAGGGGGCGATAAGGAAGGAGAGAGCAGAGCAGGCTGGGAAGGAGGGCGAGTGTTGTTGGGGGGGGGGTAGAGGGGGTAGAACACAGGGGTAACTCCTCCTGGCTCCTCCTGGCTCCTCCTGGCTCCTCCTGGCTCCTCCTGGCTCCTCCTGGCTCCTCCTGGCTCCTCCTGGCTCCTCCTGGCTCCTCCTGGCTCCTCCTCCTCTCACATCAGCGTAAAGTTAGTGAGATTAGCCAGCGTGTTCATGAGATTTACACACTGACAGAGGAGCAGGAGACACTGTGATCAGGCTTCAGTCAAACTGCTGCTGCACGTCCACTACATTCACATTTAGTCACTTATCAGACGCTCTTTTCCAAAGAGTCTTACAGCAAAGTACAGGGACATCCCCCTCTGAGGCAAGTAGGGTGAAGTACCTTGCCCAAGGACACAACATCCTTTTGGCACGGCCGGGAATCAAACCCGGCAACATTCTGGTTAGCAACCCGATTTCCCTAACCGCTGAGCCACCCTGACTCCTTTACATCTTCATGGTGTCGTAGTGTGTTGCAGGAGTCCAGGAGGTAGACATGGTTAGATTCTGGAGGGTCGGGGACAGACAGGTTATAAATAGATCTGCTGCTCTTCATCTCTGCTGCCCTGGAAAAGCAGCAAGCCAAACGAAAAACTCCCCCTTCAACGCCTCGTCATCCAACTATTAATACACCCCTCTGGGTCCTGCTGTGTAGGGAGAGGGTGTGTGTGTGGTGTGTGTGTGTGCGAGCAGAGAGTGTGTGTGTGTGTCGAAGGAGGGTGCGTTACCAGGGATGCTGAAAAACAAAACACATGTTCACAGCCAACCAAACAGGAAGAGGTGAAAAAGCCCGGAAGTGATGTCATAGATGGAGGAGGCTTGAAGGATCATGTGTGTGTGGTGTGTGTGGAAGGTGTGTGTGTGTGTGTGGTGTGTGGTGTGTGGTGTGTATGGTGTGTGTGTGTTTGGTGTGTGTGGTGTGTGTGTGTGTGTGTTTGGTGTGTGTGTGTGTGTGGTGTGTGTGTGGTGTGTGTGGTGTGTGTGAGGAGTGAGGATGGATGTCTGTCCCAGGTGACCAGAAGCACGGCTGTAACTCAGGGGGCTGCGGTGTGTTTCAGATGGGTCGGCTGGATAAGAACCACCCCCTGGTGGTGGGCCATGCTGGGCCGGTTCTGGACATCGATTGGTGCCCGCACAACGACAACATCCTGGCCAGCTGCTCCGAGGACTGCACTGCCATGGTAACGGCTCCTCCGCTCACCTGACCTACCTGTCTGATTGAAAAGGAACCATCTAGAACAGTACCACACACCTGTGTGTGTTTGTGAGGATAAGCCATGTGAGGGGAGGTCTTTTGGGAGGGGTGGGGAGTGGGAGGGGTGCGGGGGGGGGGGGGGGCGATGTTGGTATTTCTAAACGTGTGTTTAGACAAAGCCTCTTTGCCTGGATCAACCAATCAGATGACAGATCGGAATGTTTTGTGTTGTAAAGATGAAGTCAGATGATGTTGATAAGCTATCATCTATCATGCTTCTGTGTGTGTGTGTGTGTGTGGGGGGGGGGACTTCATGGAGCCACTGGTGTCTGCCAAGAAATCACATTACAAAAACAAGTGTGTGAGTGTGTGTGTGTGTGTGGAAACAGTCGATAGGTTAGCATGCGTGAGCCTTTGTTGTCAGAATGTGTTTCGATCAGAAGATGACTTCACAGCTAGTAGAAGCAGATGTGTGACGTTCCTACAGGGGATGGGATCTTAACACACTACGTCTCTCACTTTTTAACAGCTGCTGCTTCTGTATGATGTTTCTGCTAAGATGCCTGTGAGTGAGTTTGTGTGCGTGTGTGTGTGTAAGTGTGTGTGAGTGTGTGTGTAAGTTAGGGCGAGTGTGTGTGTAAGTGTGTGTGAGTGTGTGTGTGTGTAGGTGTGCGTGTACAGTATGTATGAGTGAGGGTGTGTATGTGTTTGTGTGAGTGTGTGTGTGTAAGTGGGTGTGAGTGTGCGTGTGTGTGTGTTAGAGGATTCCTTAGACACTATGTTGGCTGCAGCTGTTCTGCTTTTGCATTGCAATCACAGACGGATGATGTAACCCTCCAGGCTTCACTAAGG
>CM059343.1:893483-899090 GCA_030340685.1 Protosalanx chinensis | reverse complement strand
TTGCGGTTGAAGGAATTTGTAGAATCAGTAGCAGCAGAAGATCATTGGTGGTCCTGTCATTTAATCTGATTGTAGCGTCTCACCAGAGACACCAGGTTCAATCATCAGAAACTAGTTTAAAGGGGGATGTTGAAGCGTAATCTGTCAGAAAATACTTTGGGGATCTCTATGATGGATTCTGGAGAAGACATCTATGAAGATTTCATCGGGATGTTTAACAGGATGAAATAGTATCAGGAGGAATGATCCAGCTACGTACAACAGTCAATATACTCTATAATCATATATTGTATACAGTATATGATTCTGATAACAAACAAGGTTTATTAGCAACATAGTCTGTTTTGATCATTTGGTAGCGGTTAGAAACCATTGAAGAACGCTTTTTTCTTACTAAACAAGAAGGCTGAAATCAGTAGTTTCTGAAACGTTCCAACAAGCAGTCACAGATCTATAGACGTACCATCCTGATGACATTATGTTCTCAGAGTTTAAGATAATGTTACAAGCGTATACATTGAATACTGATATAAAGCTCAAGCTGTTAAAACTGGTGTGGAAAACCGACCTGCATCTTATTCTGACCTTTCTGCAGACTTTTTTCTGCTAATCATTGTCAATCTCCAAGCATTCTCTTATCTCTGTCGCCACAGAAAGTCAAAACCTTCCTATCGGAAACAAATAATAAAAAATGACAGAAACAGCCAATAACTCAACGTGAATAGTTTCACCAGGAGGACAAAACATAAAAGACTAACAGGGTTTTAATAGGTAAAACGTTTAAAATTTGAATTAAAAGCACTGTATATAGCACTCCTGTCCACTGCTTACAGGTCATGAATGATGAAGATGGATACTGCATTTAGTTGTAGTGTTAATATTTAGACCCTCTTTAAACACATGGAAACGGTTGGAAGATCTTCCATTGCCTTAAAAGTTGTAAAGTCAGCTGATTAAATGTTCTGCTGAAGCGGTTCAGTTCTTCCCTCTGAGATTCCCTCCCATCTCCTGCATGTCTGAGTCCATCGCACGGATCAGGAGTTTTCTCTGCTTGAGTGACTTCATAATGGATTCTGTCAAGCTTATACTTGACATCCCAACATGGAGACCTTGTCTACACCTCTTAGCCAGCGATAAAAGAGGAACAAGGTGTCTGACTTGCAGAGAGACGAGCCACGCTGAGATCCTGAGCTCTTAGCTCTGTTACCAGCATCGCTTTACAGCTAGGATAAACGTTTCATTGATTTAAAACGTAACACCCCATCATCATATCATAATATTATCATACTGTACATGCTGGATAGCAAAACACTAACTGGTGCGTGAAGACTTGCAGCGTGATACTATCACCTGGAATACGAAAACAAACTAATTAGGCGCAAACTGCTGCCCATTCACTACAGACAAGTCATCCGAACTTCCAAACTACTACAGCCCAAAGCTCAGCAGTGAGGATGGCTGATTCCTTTCTCCTCCGCTTCCAGCATAGCCTATTTCCCTCCTGCCTGGATGAGCGCCTCCAGTCAGGTAAGAATGCAGGGTGTCGTCTCGCCAGCCTGAGCACGTGGAGCCTCCAGCTGTCAGGTAAATAATACCTGCTCCCCTGATTTAGCTGCAGCGCAGCACAACCATCTGTGATGCTTACTGAGATCTGCACCCATAAAAGATTGACTGTGCAGCTCAGTGGCTTTGCTGACGAGTGATATTTAATTATAGATCAGTGTGTTTCATCCTCTAACACTGAGATCTATGCAATACTGACATCACTGTGTATATGTAATACTTAAACCACTTGATTCTTATTTTTCTTTTCTTATTGTGTAATAAGAAAGTAAATGACCTCTTAAATCTCACGCAGACACAGTATGCCTATTATTCTGTCACATTGGGGGAAACAGTGTAAACAGGCAGCCCCTTTAAAACTGCATATGTTAGAAATGTTCAACTCTCTTCCTCTTCCCTTCTTCCCTTCTCCTCTCCTCCTCTCCTCCACCTCTCCTCCTCTCCTCCTCCTCTCCTCTCCTCCTCTCCTCTCCTCCTCCTCTCCTCCTCTCCTCCTCACTCCTCTCCTCCTCTCCTCCTCTCCTCCTCCTCTCCTCCTCCTCTCCCCCTCTACACCGTCAGTTATGGTATCTGCAATGTACCTTGCTTATTTCCATATTTACAAGGTTGCAGAGAAATGAAAACATGCTGCAGACACAACCTTGTACTAGAGCTACCTCCCATTACATTCACTGCATGTGACAGCCGCAGGGATAAGTCATATCGGGACACTTTTCCTTAAAAACATAAGGCTAGCGATGTAAGAAGCATCTCTAACACGATGCCCACTTCTATTGTGCTTCATATTGATTTAGTTCGGTTCTGACATCGCCAAGCAACCGACCGTCTGCAAAAAGTCTCCTTACTTTTATTTAAAAAACGAAAACCGTTGATGTGACAAGCAAGACGTGAGGCTATGGACCTCACTTTAATCTCTCCTGATGCTGCCACAGAACCCAACCAACCGATTAACCCGTCTAAAATTCCACAGTGATGGTGGATGTTGGGGGGGTCAGCAGAGCAGGTTTCTGGTGGATTGGAAACGTCCATCTCATCCCCCCCCACCCCTAACCCTAACCCCCCCCCCCGGCTCCTTCCAGAGAGCCATGACGTGTCTGAGCACAGCTGGACACACAGCCTCACCTGGCCTGGTGTTACTGGCTGCCACACAGCTCTACCCCAGCTGGACACACAGCCTCACCTGGCCTGGTGTTACTGGCTGCCACACAGCTCTACCCCAGCTGGACACACAGCCTCACCTGGCCTGGTGTTACTGGGCTGCCACACAGCTCTACCCCAGCTGGACACACAGCCTCACCTGGCCTGGTGTTACTGGCTCCCACACAGCTCTACCCCAGCCAGCACGCTAGCCTGCTGTCTAATTAGAGGCTGTAATCTGGGTTCATGCTGAGCACCTCTCAAAGGACAAAAGACTACCCCCCTCCAGCTGCCCCGCTGCCCCCCCTGCCCCCCTGCCCAGACCTGGACACAGGGCAGGCCAACATGCCTAGCCACATTTGTTCCCGACATACAAACTGCAATTTCCCCACCGCGGGACAAAGATTATCTCTTTTTTTTACTTCTTTTTTCTTCTTTTACCTACATGCAATGCAAGTAGCTAATACGGGTCATTCCACTTACGTAATCCAAAAAGCATTGACAATCGTATTACTTCCTGTTCTCAAAGGTTTTTCATTACCTCAAGAGACTGTTCGATGTCCAGCTGGACAATGCCTGTCTGCAGGAGACACAGAAGGGGAGTCCAACCAATCAGATGACTGGATTAGAGTCCATGTGTTAGAAAAAAAGTCACATCTTGACATTAGTTCTAAATGGAACTTGAATTAAACCGAGTGAGGAAAGTGCTTGGTGAGACGTACTTGAGAATGTAACAAAACTCTTGTTTTCTTCAAGACTTTTCCGAGGTTGGAAGCTGAAGAAATGGCATTGTGTGAAGAAAGAAAAAGTTTTTACTTTTTATACTTATTATATATTTTTATAGTTAAGTGGCTGAATGAATCACTGCTGTTTCTCAAAGAAAAGCAAAAACTTCCAGTAATGTTTCAGAGAGTTGCTCTCTGTGTCTGGATGTACATGTCATGTTATTCATCATCTTATTTCCCAAAGCCATGTTTTTACATGCTAGTTTTCACCTAGTACAAACAGTCATAGAGAGGGGGGGGAGTTCACAATCAAGCGACCAAATTATTTGGTGTCTCTGAGAAAATATGATCAAAATATTCACTGGATTGGGAAAGAGATCTTATTGACTTTGCTCCCAAGTCAGGAATTTGTACCTTCAAAAAAAAGAAGTTTTATAAGAATGAATATATCCCCAGATATCCATTTCCAGCCAGTCCTTCATTCAGTCAGCCAGGGTGGGTGTGTGTTCTCTCTCTGCATCCAGTCTGATATCAGTTCCATAAACAGTGTGTGACTCTGATGATTTCCCCAGAGTCACATTACGTAACCTGTTAAATTGTTTCACAGCCCCTTGAGTAATACGCTACATCTCCCACTGGTACACCGAGTAGGGCCACACACACACAACCATGGAACACACAAACTCACAACACACACTCTTACACACACACCAAATATACAAACACATTCTCACGAGACACATGCACACATAACAGGCACCCGTTGGTGTGACTTGCTCAGCATAAATCATCTTGAGATCTCGCTCTGCCTGAAGCATCAAACTGCTCCTCAACTAACCTAAACCCTCCAGGAAGAAAAGGGGGGAAATCTTATCTCATCCTGTGGATGAAACAAGGTTGTAACTCCCCTGACCTGGCAACTGATCTGACCTGGCAACCGCCACTCCTCCCTCCCTCCATCTCCCACTTCTGTGTTGCTTCGCTATCGACTTCCTCCAGCCAGACTTCTCTCACACTTGACACTGAAAGTCAGGACTGTTCCCGCCCAGGAACACCAAGGGCAGCGCTCTCTCTCCAGAGACAGAGATGGGGTGTCAGGAACAGCAGCGGTTTGTGACAAGGTCAGTCTGGGTTCGTATGACAGCGGTTCCCAGGGACTTTGAACACACATGAACTCACATCTCTCAAGTCTATTGTTGTTGTTGTAGCTGTCTTGAAGAGTTGAATTATACCGGGGTACTAAAAGTGATGTGTTGTCATGGTTTTTAGTAGAACTCCACAGGGAGGTCAATGAGGAGAATGTTATTTTGATGGCTGTACTTGTAATATACTTTTTAATGGCGGTGGCCTTGAAACAAAAGGCGTTTTTTACGACAAGGTTACAGTCTGCTCGAGCCTTCATGAGTTGATCTAAAAATACACTTGACTTTTAAAAAAAACTTCCGGATGCATCTCTGACTTCCAGTTTGGGTTCTTGGCTGCGAGCCACAGGTGCTGAGGTGTTCTATTAAGGGATGCTGCGCTGTTAAACACAAGCTAAACGAGATTCATTGATCGGTAACCCCTGACACCGTCTACAAGCCTGGGTCAGAGGTCACTGTAGGGTTGATCTTTGGGGGGGGTCGCAGGGTGGAGGAGGGGGGGGGGGGTGTGATTAGAGGACATTTTGGTCTTGACTGCTGGGATGTTGTGACACGTATCCACAGACCTTGACCATCTGCTGACCGAATCTACTGCAGCACCAGCGTCTGACAAACTCCTCTTCATCATTCTTCACCTCCCTTGTACTGCACACCCCCACCCTCTTCCTCTCCAGCCAAGACAAAGGCACACTGCAGAAACTCCACATCTAACTACACGGACTGTTGGGTTTCGATTTGGAATCAAGTTTAAGTAAACAACACGTTTTAAAGACACGCTATCACCGCCCTGCACTGGGAGCCAAATGTCCTTGTTTTCAACATAACAATACGTAACATAATCAAACTCATAAGTCATATTCACTTACATCTGACTGGCATTTTTGCAGAGCAAAGTATGGTGTTTTTTTATGATTGACAGTTAGAAGCTCATCCAGCAGCTGTGCTTAGCCCCGTGCCACAGCCCAGCACAGCTTCAGCACAGCACAGCACAGCTTCAGCACAGAGAAGCAGCCTTGTTGTGTAACACAACACCAGAGGCA
>CM059343.1:860983-888483 GCA_030340685.1 Protosalanx chinensis | reverse complement strand
AACATCAGCTTCACTTCAAGAGTCAAACTGAGCCCTTTTTCCGAAGGGATTCAAACACTCTGAGTCAATCCTCTGAAGGGATTCAAACACACTGAGTCAATTCTCTGGAGAGATTCAAACACATTGTTTATTCACAGCCATGCTTTAAGCAGAGTCGATCCGTTTAAATAACCTTGTGTTGTTATGTAATTACCCTACTTCCTACAAACGTACTTAGGGAGCGCTGTACCAATGTTATTCTGAAACAATGGAAGCTTTGCCAGCTGCTAATAAGATGAGCAAAGACGTGCCAAGGAGAAAATAACCCAGAAAAGTTTCCAATTTCTCAGCTGTACAAGACAGACAAAAAAAATAGTGAAAGAGAGAGAGACAGAGAGAGAGAGAGAGAGACAGAGAGAGAGAGAGACAGAGAGAGAGACAGAGAGAGAGAGACAGAGAGAGAGAGAGACAGAGAGAGAGAGAGAGAGAGAGTGTGTAGATGGGTGTTTACAGTGCAGTCAAGAAAAAAAACGAAGACAAATTATATGGAAGAGGCCAACCTGTTTCCAGACAGGTATAAACGCTTCACAGCACCTTGAACACCTGAATCCTTAAAGAGACGCTGATCAGTGCAGAACACAGAGACCTGCTGAGACCAGAGGACAGCCTGTCTCCTCTGCTGTGATGTCATGACGGAACTCTGCTGTGATGTCATGACGGAACTCTCTGCTGTGATGTCATGACGGAACTCTGCTGTGATGTCATGACGGAACTCTGCTGTGATGTCATGACGGAACTCTGCTGTGATGTCATGACGGAACTCTGCTGTGATGTCATAATGGAACTAGTGGACAATAAGACAACATGTCATCCTATGGAGATAACCAATCACACCAAGTCAACCATTGTTATCAGTTATGCAGCCTAAGCAGATCCTATCAGTCTGTAGTTCATTCTTAGTCCCTCCTGAAGAATATATATATGAAACTTCCTCCCAGCCAGAAATATCCACACAGTCTAGAGACAAGCTTCAGATGACAGATCATTCTGTCATGTATGATCCAAGATCTTTCATTCAGCAGTGGACTTTGGGACAATGTATTTCATTAGGAATAATGAGACTGCATAATGCTAAATCGTTATTTACTTAAATTCATTAATAAAGTTAAAGCGTTTGACATATCGTATCGATAATCAAAAAAATAAAATAAACGGATGCATGCTCATAACAGACAGTTAATAAGGCAAAGCTTTGTTGTCAAAACAGATTGGATTCACTGATCGTCCTAATTCATCACAGTGAGTCTGTCAGATCGATGAGCAGATTCTCCAGCAAGAAAGACCGACTAGTTTGTCATTTTGATTAATGACCACATCAATTTAAGATTACTGAGATGGTTTAACGAGAGAGAGGGGAGGGTGGCGGGATGGGGGGGCTAAAATGATCTTTGAATGTAGTTTGATAACTACTGTTACTCACTTGTGATAATCAGATTTGGACATTGAAAAAGACAGCTGACACTTTTCAGCACATCAAGGACTTCGGAAGGAGAAATTAGAAAGTTGAACTGTGGGAAAAGTTTCCCTAACTTAACTCTCCAGTTATTTGTCAAGTTTACAGATAACATCGGTATTGTGAGACACAGTGTCTATAAGCTACTGTAAACATTCTGGTAACGTGACTAAATGAAGTGTCAAATCCTAATGACAAAACGTGAAGCAGCACACTGCAGTTAGCCTAGCTCCCAACACCACTGATCAATAGGCTACTTCATTCTGTACAACTTCACAAAGTACGTTTTAATGGACGAACCCGTCAACCCACAATACAGTGAAGACAGGAACAGGTGCTTATTTCAGCTAAATTAATCTGTCTGAACCACTGATAAACAAACACACACTGGGGACAACTTTGCTGTGGCCTCCTCAAAAGCTTCATTAGACTATTTTTATGTGTGTGTGTGTGTGTGTCTTAGATGCAGTTATTTCAAGCCTCATTATGTTACAAATAGCTGAGAGAGCGAAACATTGTTCTGGAGTTGCACAGAGCTGTCAAATATAATGAATTATGTGCAGAGAGCTCAACAGACTCGTAGGGCTTGGGGAATACCAGGCGTGCCTGGTACTAACACCCTCAGTACCAACCTAAAGCAGTTTTCTGACGTAAAAGAAATAAAGAATTTGTATGAAAACATCCCAGCCACACGTTTGTGTCAACAGCAAGTGTCACTCTCGAAAGATGCATGAAAAAGAAGTGTAATTATGAAGCCAGGCTAACGATCTTCCTTAATTTGACCCCTTGTGTTAAATTATGGATTTTAGAACTGACAAACAGCGGATTCTGCTGGGACTCAATATTCAGTCTGATCTTGACAGAGGTGAGCTGAGTCTCTGCCTGAGCGAGAGCAGCCTGTCAAAGAGCAGCCTGTCAAAGAGCAGCCTGTCAAAGAGCATCCTGTCAAAGAGCATCCTGTCAAAGAGCAGCCTGTCAAAGAGCATCCTGTCAAAGAACAGCCTGTCAAAGAGCAGCCTGTCAAAGAGCAGTCTGTCAAAGAGCAGCCTGTCAAAGAGCAGCCTGTCAAAGAGCAGCCTGTCAAAGAGCATCCTGTCAAAGAGCAGCCTGTCAAACCAGCAGCCTGTCCAACCAGCAGCCTGTCAACCAGCAGTCACCCAGACCAGCACAGCCCTCTCCAGGGCAAAGTCAGTGAGGCAGAATGCAGATCGCTGTGCAAACGAAGCCACATGTTCATTCATCACTTGTATAACAGCTGTGCGCATCAAAGTCCTGAAACATCATCCTTCATCTGACCACATGTCTCTCCTGCTGCTCTGATGTCAACAGAAGCACCTCATTCATCACTCAGCCAGTACGGCTGCTCAGGTAACTTCATCACAAATGCTCTTTATCTCGGTTTGTCCAGCAGGGTTTTCCAGCTCACTGCTTCAGCTAACCGCTACGCAGACTCAGTCCCAAGTTCACAAGGCTCCAGGATTCTGACCTGGTGTGGATCTAGGAAACCCTTCAGGACAGCTAGCCAGAAACACATCACAGCACATCTAACAGGGTTGTTGTTAGCAACAGACAACAGAGACCACCAGAAGGTTTAACGTCAGGGTCACCCTGAGGAGGTGTGTGTGGTGTGTGTGTGTGTGTGTCAGGGAAATAGATTCATGAACATCTCTGTTTAGCTGTGGGGAATAACAGACACAACACATCGAGGAATATTCATTATGAGGTGGGCGTGTTACAGAGTAAAGAGAGCATGATGTACAAACACCACCAGAATCTGCTGAAGTCATCTGTTCGCCCCAAAATATTGCTCAATATATGCTCAAAGTCCACCAGGATATACTGAACTGAAGCATTTCGCCCATACATTGATTTCAGAGTATTTCTGCAGAGATTTGATAATTCATTTAGATTGTTATTCTGACATACATTTTATCACACATATTCTAAAATCTGATTAGATTTGATATGAAAGCTTCATCGCTCGTTAAGATGTCTTATAAAGTGACACAATGAGGACTAAGTATCAACACTATTAAGTCACATTCCCCATGTGGGTGGAATATAAATGATTGAAGTTTGGGTGGAGGGAAGCTTAATACAAATATGAAGCTCAGTAGGGATATTGTGTGGAATGTTAACGTACTGTGTAATGTTATAAAATACAATCTGAGGAGACTAGTCCAACAGCAAAGAGCACAAAACAACAAATGAAAATGGTGTCAGAGGAAGGAGGAGAGAGGGAGGAGAGAGAGAGGGAGGAGAGAGAATAGAGAGAAGAAAGACGAGAAAGAGAGAGGAGAGAGAATAGAAAGAGAGAGAAGAAGAGTGAGAGAGAAAGAGAGAGATAGAGAAAGAGAAATAGAGAGTGAGAGAGAGCGAGAGGGAGAGTAGAGAGAGAGAGACAGAGAGAGAGAGAGAGAGAGAGAGAGATACTTCTTCACACACAGCAGCTCGTCATGGTAGCTGTGGTGATGTTATTTATGGAGCGGATGATTTGATGAACTTGGACAAGGACTCGACCAGCTGTAGGCTGTGACACACTGAACACGCAGAGCTGCCCAGAGTGTTGGGCTGTTTTCACAGCGTGACCCTGAACGCGGCATCCTAGCGGCCCCTGAACACAACCCCAGTCCAACTCACATCACCTGACTGAACTGAGATCTGGGATTCAGAGACAAATCTTGTGTGGTGAAAAGTGTCGTACTAGAGGCTGAAATATCACTCATATATAGAATATTATAGAGAATATATATAGAATATAAACATATTCGTTTCCAGCATGAGTGACGCATTTCGAGTCTTACCAAGGCTCCTCGTTCCGAAAGAAAAGCACTGCTAGTTTATTGGACGGAACTTCAGACCCCCCCCCCCCCTCGCCCCCCCGAGGCCCTGTGATGTCATCAGTGTCCAGATGGGCACGCTGACTGGAGCTGGACTGAGAGTGACCTCACAGCCACATGGTCAGCGGTGGTCATCTCACGCCACGCTGCACGCAGAACTACCCTCCGCAGGAAAAATGACCTTGTCTTATCGCTGCTAATAAAGCCCTCAGTACTGCTGTCTAGTTCGGAGCTAGGAATGCCTGAGACGATTGACAGGTTGTTGCTAAATAGTGGAACGAAAACTGTCGATGTGCATTTTATACCACAGGATTGTGTTTCTGTGAGTGAGAGAGGTAGAGTTGAGATTTAAACAAGTAGTACTTTAATGCAATGCAATGTGGCGCAGTCGGTTAGGGAGTCGGACTAAAAATCATAAGGTACCCGGTTTGAACCCTGGGTGTTAGAGCAAGGCACTTCACCATATAGGGGGAAATGTCCCTGTACTTGTTCCCTCTGAAGTCGCTCTGAATAAGAGCGTCTGCCAAATGACTAGATGTAAATCTAATTCCAACAATAAAGAATGTGATTATTCTGAATGAATTCCTCTTGTAATGTTGCAGGTAAATCAACTCCAATCATCTATTTACAAGGTTGAGGTGAAAAGTTTCCCTCAGTCTATTTCAAGATTATATTTATTTTTTTGCTTCCCTGCATCCCTTCAAGCCAAACTGTGAGTTGATGACACCAGTGATGAAGCTGTTCAGTTTGAATCAGAACCCTGAGCACACGCCTTCCTGGCCACATCAATTATGAAACGCAGACTCTTTCCCTGAAGCTGTGATTGATCGAGTCCCTCGTGAACACAGTAAATCTGCGGCTCACAGGAACACAAGATGTCTAACCTTTGAAACCAGGCCCTGACAGGGTCATTCACCCCCGATGACAACTGACAACTTTGTGACGGCCGTTCCAGAACCATCTATGTTAGTTTGTGCGAACGTGATTGGAAAATAACACACAAGAAGTTGACCAATTTAACTTGACATGTTCGAAAAAACGTAAACATTATAATAAGCCATTTAACTGACACGATTCAACATGATCGTTATAACAATGTAAATGATTTGCTTCAAAATAAATGGAACAATCTAACTGACAAGCTGCAAATCAAATCAAAGCAAAGTCAGCCCTCTGCCTAGCCGGCTACACAGACCATAATAACTTCCTCCTCTCTCTCCAATGTTCATTCGACCTTTCAGTAAAGTCCCTCGGCGTGCTTTTCCCTGTTGCTCTGTCAGAATCTAAAACACTGGAAGTATGTTGTGCTTTCTTTCCACTGAAGGCTCTCTTGTTAAAGATCAACATGTCAGAATCCATAATGCCCAGACAAACTTTTCAATTAAGGCTTCTAACGACGTTTAAGCGTTCTCCTACGCAGAGCGTGGAGAGAGAGAGAGAGAGAGAGATGAGAAGGATGGATGGAGGGGGGAGGGAGGGAGGGAGGTTAGAGATAAATCAACAGGATGGAAATCAAAAGAACAGCCCGTTTTCTCTGTCCAATTCAACTCTGGCTGTGATATGTGGTCTACTTTGCAGCATCAGCAGTAATGAGGAGGAGGAAGAAGAGGAGGGGGAGGAAGAGGAGGGGGAGGAGGAGGAAGGGGAGGAGGAGGGGGGGGAGGAGGTGAAAGAGGTGAGGAGGAGGTCTTACCTGGAAACAGGAGCAGGGCAAAGATCCAGGACAGGATAAGGAAACACACAGGATTATACATTCTTCTCACTGTGGTCGTGATGCTCTGATCGATATGGATGAGTAGTCCTAAAAAGAACACAAAAAGAAAAGGGAATAACTCTTAGAGGAGAGTCGTGTTCTAATGTTCTCTTTTCTAAAGCTTAGAGTCTATCTCGTTCTCCTGGATCCTGTTTTTTCGTTGAAGGTTATTTAAATCCAGTGCAAGTTGTGACTGTGTGCTCATTCAGTATTCTGTCTCTCTCTCTCGTGCCGTCTCTTACACAGACTCCGAGAATACTGTGAAGCAGGAGAGAGAGAGAGAGGGAGGTAGAGGGAGGGGGAGGGAGGTAGAGGGAGGGAGGGAGTGATAGGGATGGAGCGAAAGAAAGAGAGAGAGAGAGACGATCTGCCTTGTCCCTATTCGCACTGATGGAGGCTGCCAGCTATTGGTCAAGAAATCTGTTCAGTGTGTGTGTGTGTGTGTGTGTATGTGTGTGTGTGTGTGTGTGTGTGGTAAGCTGCGTGCATTACAACTTCAGAATACCTTCCGGAATGGAATTTTGAACGTGCCGTGACGTGTGTCAGTGCTTTTAATGAGCAGCCTGGTGAACACAGAGTACTAAGCCACAGTCTCCAGAGGAACATGGGTAATTTGACAAGTCTGACAGATTATTCCATCGTAGAAGCAGCAGCAGATGAGGAGCGCTGCTGGTGAATGAGACATTTTGCTCAAAGGATAAATTACAAGGTGACATTGAAGTCACAGCTACTGTCTGAGTGTGTTCTTGAAAGGCTTGTGTTCAGTCTTCACTACACCCTTCAAACCAACACATGACCATTATGAATCACCGTGAAATCTTTATATTTCCTTTCCAATTGGTTGGATGCATTATGAGAACATAATCTAATGAGACACTTATCGACGCTTTAAGATAGTTGAGTTGGTGACCTTGCAATGAAAAGGTTACGATTTATTTACCTTTTGAGAGGATGGTAAATGGGTCTAAATGTGTACTTAGATGTTACTGAGGTACGACACTTTGCTCATTTTGGTTAACGACCAAAGCAGTAGTTTTTTTATTTTTAAAACCACTTCTGGCTTCCTGTAAAGATTTAGCCTAATTATACACTACCGTTCAAAAGTTTAGGGTCACATTGAAATGTCCTTATTTTTTAAGGAAAAGCACTGTACTTTTCAATGAAGATAACTTTAAACTAGTCTTAACTTTAAAGAAATACACTCTATACATTGCTAATGTGGTAAATGACTATTCTAGCTGCAAATGTCTGGTTTTTGGTGCAATATCTACATAGGTGTATAGAGGCCCATTTCCTGCAACTATCACTCCATTGTTCTAATGGTACAATGTGTTTGCTCATTGGCTCAGAAGGCTAATTGATGATTAGAAAACCCTTGTGCAATCATGTTCACACATCTGAAAACAGTTTAGCTCCTTACAGAAGCTACAAAACTGACCTTCCTTTGAGCAGATTGAGTTTCTGGAGCATCACATTTGTGGGGTCAATTAAACGCTCAAAATGGCCAGAAAAAGAGAACTTTCATCTGAAACTCGACAG
Organism: Protosalanx chinensis; assembly: GCA_030340685.1. NCBI lineage: Eukaryota > Metazoa > Chordata > Actinopteri > Osmeriformes > Salangidae > Protosalanx > Protosalanx chinensis. Next base: position 880,859 of record CM059343.1, on the reverse strand, counting down.
TCTATTCTTGTTCTTAGAAATGAAGGCTATTCCATGCGAGAAATTGCTAAGAAATTGAAGATTTCCTAAAACGGTGTGTACTACTCCCTTCAGAGGACAGCACAAACAGGCTCTAACCAGAGTAGAAAAAGAAGTGGGAGGCCGCGTTGCACAACTAAACAAGAAGATAAGTACATTAGAGTCTCTAGTTTGAGAAACAGACGCCTCACAGGTCCACAACTGGCATCTTCATTAAATAGTACCCGCAAAACACCAGTGTCAACATCTACAGTGAAGAGGCGGCTGCGGGATTCTGGGCTTCAGGGCAGAGTGGCAAAGAAAAAGCCATATCTGAGACTGGACAATAAAAGAAAAAGATTAAGATAGGCAAAAGAACACAGACATTGGACAGAGGAAGACTGGAAAAAAGTGTTGTGGACGGATGAATCCAAGTTTGAGGTGTTTGGATCACAAAGAAGAACGTTTGTGAGACGCAGAACAAATGAAAAGATGCTGGAAGAATGCCTGACGCCATCTGTTAAGCATGGCGGAGGTAATGTGATGGTCTGGGGTTGCTTTGGTGCTGGTAAGGTGGGAGATTTGTACAGGGTAAAAGGGATTCTGAATAAGGAAGGCTATCACTGCATTTTGCAACGCCATGCCATACCCAGTGGACAGCGCATGATTGGAGCCAATTTCATCCTACAACAGGACAATGACCCTAAACACACCTCCAAATTGTGCAAGAACTATTTAGAGCAGAAGCAGGCAGCTGGTATTCTATCGGTAATGGAGTGGCCAGCGCAGTCACCAGATCTGAACCCCATTGAGCTGTTGTGGGAGCAGCTTGACCGTATGGTACGCAAGAAGTGCCCATCCAACCAATCCAACTTGTGGGAGCTGCTTCTGGAAGCGTGAGGTGCAATTTCTCCAGATTACCTCAACAAATTAACAGCTAGAATGCCAAAGGTCTGCAATGCTGTAATTGCTGCAAATGGAGGATTCTTTGACGAAAGCAAAGTTTGATGTAAAAAAAAATCTTATTTCAAATACAAATCATTATTTCTAACCTTATCAATGTCTTGACTCTATTTTCTATTCATTTCACAACATATGGTAGTGAATAAGTGTGACTTTTCATGGAAAACACAAAATTTTTGGGTGACCCCAAACTTTTGAACGGTAGTGTAAACCCTTCTAATAAAATCTGACAGAACATAACACCATCTGTGCATTTTGTTTATAGGCTCTATCGTGAATGCAAGCAGAAATATTTATCCAAGGTTGTTTCCTAGTCTGTAGTGTATCTGTTAAGACAGTATGCTAACACAACACATATCTTCTACTTGTTCCTGTTTAATAAAGCAGTACATATCAGAAGGTTTAGATAAGTAAAACATTAAGTCCACCACTTGAAAGGTGCAAGTCATGTGGCTCAGTGGTTAAGGCGTTGGGATTGGAGGGTTGTGAGTTTGATTCCTGGCTGTGGCTATATGATGTTATGTCCTTTGGCAAGGCACTTCACCCCTACTTGCCTCAGGGGGGAATGTCCCTGTACTGTGCTGTAAGTCTCTCTGGATAAGAGGGTCTGATAAATGACTAAATGCAAACGTAAATGTTGAAAGTATGAACAGTAATTCCAGAGGGCCACATTATAACATTCAAGTTCACAGGCTCGTTTCTCATTCAGACCAAAATCGATAGTGAAGTCGATAGTCATGATGTGGAACATAAACACAGTTGATGTATAAACGCACCTTAATTAACCTTTTTAGTCTATAACACTGAATTGGCTCAGACAAGGGAAGAAAAACAAGACAACACACTAAAATAAGTGATTACAGGTCTGTTTGGAGAAATTAATGAAGCAATTATAAAAGGTAAACTTGATTAGAACATTTGAAAAAGAAGCAATTCTCAAATCAATTTTGGATGTGGACACTAGTTATTTGCATGAAGTTTATTCTCTGATTAGATTCTGGGTCAGTAAAATCAACTTGCAAAGTGAACTTTACTGTCATTTTTGACTATAAAGAAAAGTCAGAATGGGTGAAACCTTCTTTTAGACAAGACCACTGTTATCAAATCAGCCTTTTAATATAACAGCAGGAAATCATTCTTAACCCTTCAGCATGGTACTTCATTATTGAATTCCACGGAAACAATTTTAGGTCAGTCACTTAATTAGTTGAGTGGTTCATTTGAAAGATGTGAAATCACATAAATGTGTACAAGGAAGCCTTGAAATGTATCAAACAAACTGTTTCTTCTAAACATGAAAATGAAATAACATCTCTTTCATTTTCCCTGCACCACAAAACTACGAAGAACTAGAGAAAGCAGCATCAAAGCAGTCACCTATGTCTATCACAAGTGGCAGCAGAACCAAGTCAACACAAATTCATCTAGAATTGGACGGGGCTGTTTGGAAAGACAAAGGCTATTTCATTAGTGCCGTTTCGCGTTTACGAAAAACTCCTCTAACTCAATTACACAGTCCAGAAGTAGTCAGGTTAACTTTACGTGAAATTAAGTTTGTTGAAAGCGCTTTCAAACTCAGGTTTATGCCCAAGGGAAAGAAAGAAAGAGAAGAGAAGAGGTGCATCTTGGGAGATTGTTTGTGTCCTGAGGGATGTGAGTTGTGTGTTCAGTACAGTGTACATGGAGGTAGTTGAAAGGAAATGACTGTCATAAATAGACCAGAGGCTGTACAGTGTGTACGTGATGTGTATTAATGCTCCAAACTACTATTTACGTGTGTGTGTGTGTGTGTGTGGTTTAACATGCAAGTTCTCTGTGAGTGTACGTTAGTAGTTTTAAGACATTTGCGTTACATTCTTCCACAGTTATCATTGCCTGGCAAAAAGTCACAGCCATGATAAGTATTCAGATCGCTAGTCCACATTTTGGCTTCCAGGATTCTACAAAGATGTAGAAAATTGGCTATTTCTATTTGTTTTATGGATTCACAAAACCAGAGACATAAAAAAAAAGGTTGACAGGAATAAATAAATACATTTGGGTTTGGTGGGAAAAAATCCTAATACATTACATTTCCGTTTTCAATTATGTCTGAAAATGACTGTGCCAGAGAAACAGTCTGAAATAGTTTTCAAGGCGCAGCATATCTTAGCTCGGTCAAATAATTTAATTTCGAGTTGACTGCAGAAAAGGAGTTCCTGTTGTGCAGGTATGGAGGTAGACAGAGACAGAGGTAGATGAACACAGGAGCAGACGCCTTCAGGATAATTGGAAATCGACTTCCAAATCCGATGCTTTGATCCATTTGGACGCTACAGTTTATATTTCGGCCACACTGGGTTTTAACTATTACCCGATATTTACATTTATTCATTTAGCAGACGCTTTTATCCATTTATATTTAGAATTTGCATTAACCGTTTAATTAGAAACAGGATACTGGAGACATGGTTTATTTACTTAAAGCGTGACTTCCTGCTAATGTGGACAGGTGTCGATTTAATACTCTTAGAAAGGCATTTTCAAAGACATCAATAATTTACTGTCTCCTGTCATTATTTAATCTCTAAATAGTCTCGTTCGAAAATCCACCATAACCATGAAGGTTGTGCATTAAAATAATTAATTGATTTTGGTGACTAATATCAGCAAGACAACAGAAGCACACCTTCTCTACATGGTGAATTATACTGAAACAGTGATACCATGACGTTGTAATTCATTAGATGGTTATACCGCCTCTCAAAAAATAATGCAATTTATATTCATATCGCCAACACATGACAAGGACAAGGTCTTTAGGGACATGAGACAAGCTTATACATATGATTAATGCTAATTCATAAAAGGAGAGCCCCTTCTCAATTCAATCAGAGCACATTAAACGAAGCCTATAATTGATTAATCTGGCATTGTTATATCTGTTATCCCTGGCTTGCCCTTGAAGACATCTTGAAAGTGCTAGTCTGTAAGGAACACAGGCAGTTTCAAAGCTATCAAAATGTTGATAATGGTTCTCTCTCTCTTTCTCTCTGGCACCAACAACAATCTGACACAATTAGTGGAGGACTGGAGGTAAATAATGCCATGCCGGAACTGCAAGAGGAAAGCTCTTAAATGAATCAGGGTTGAATTCATCTGGGTGATGCACAGTTGGCTCATTCCCTCCTGTGGAGGTCTTGCTCTGTGATGTGACACAGGGGGGCCTACAGCAGGGTAGCTCAGATAGATCTCTCTCTTCCTCTCTCCCTCTCCCTCTCTCTTTCTCTCAGTCTTCCTCTCTCTCTCCTTCTCTTCCTCTCTCCCTCTCTCTCTCTCCCTCTCTCGCTCTCTCTCTCTCTCCCCCCTCTCTTCCTCTCTCCCTCTCTCTCTCCCTCCCTCATTGCCTCTCTCCCTCCCTCTCTTCCTCCTTGCATCTCTCCCTCTCCTATCTCTCCCCTGCATGTTCACAGTAAGAGTCTTGTCTGTTGTTGACTCCGGAGGGGAAAGATGGCCTGGTTTCAGCATCCCCCCCTAATGGTGTCTGGGTAGCGTCAGTATTTACTGGGAGAGATCCCAGAGGCTAACATATACCTGACACCTGATGAAAAAGACACTTAACTAGTCCTTCCAGGCAGCGATATGCTGGTGAATTGACCTGTTCACGAGCTAATAACACCGTCATTTAACAAGCAATGCTCTAACCTCTGAAGGCTTAAAGTGACTATAACTTCAAGGTTAGTAAAACAACATTAAAACAACGCTACTCTCCATTGAATACATTAAAATGAGCAATTCTTAGTTCCCAGTCTCACACACACACACACACACACACAAAACCATGACTCCTACGAGGAGAGTTTCTTATCAAAAACAGGCAGACTTCCTGTAATCTCATTCAGTCTTCTATGAAAGAAATAAAAATCCCTTTTGGCAATGTTCACTTCACTGTTATTGCTGTTCTTCAGGAAACCAAGACAACGGCAGTTTGCCCCGAGACAGAGCAGAAGAGGGGCAGCAAGGTACTGTCAATCTCCCCACAGGGTTAGAAAGTGATGAGCTCTTGATCCATGGTGGCGCTGTTAGCTCGATGCTGCTGAGGCTGCACAGATGGCAGGCAGCACTTCATTATCGTTCAGCCCTGCTGAGAGAGAGCAGGGACAATCTGACAAAAAGATCCACTTTGAAATTAGACACAGCCAGAGCATCTGGAAGGGTTCGACAAGACGGACGGACCGTTAGGATCCTCAACAGGTAGACGACAACTCAGAATCCTCACAGGTAAAATGGGGAGGATGAGGGGGCGTACAGGAAGACAGAAATACTCAACAGGATGTAGTTTAGCTTTATCTCTTATTAATTATGTATTTCTTGAATGTATTACACTTTGCAGTCAGGTATACATGGGAGAATATTCGTCATGTTAATGGCCCCTTTGCTAATGAGAAATGTAAATCTGTTGTTTACAAAGTTATAAAGTTATAAGCTCATGAAGTGTTCATTTTCCACCAATAAAATAAACTATAAAGCTGACTGATTGTTTACCAACAGCTTGTTGTACCTCCACCTGACTTGTACTGTATCTTTTACTTCGTATATTGTATTTTTGTACTTTATACTTGGTACTCTGAGTGCTATACTATACCCTGCTGATGTTGCGAACTTCAATTTCCCCACTGTGGGACATATGAAGGATTATCTAATCAAATCTAAACCAGGAACAGAGAGAGACAATGCTGCCTCTGGAGGTGGACATGTGTAAGTACACTTCCGCACACAAGATGCAACAGTAAAAGTAAAAAGATTAAAAGTTTAAATGTTTACGTAATGCTGCGGTATATTCAGAGCTATGACAAACTGGTTCTCTCTCTGTCCCTGGACACCCTGAGAGACGCTTGGGCTTGTCGATCCACTGAAAAACATCAATTAAAAAAGGTGTTTGACACATTTCTATAGAAACTTGATAACATTAGTGTAGGTTTAAGTGTCACATATTCGTTGTCAGGCACTAAGAACATGCTAATTGTTGCCAAGCCAACATAGGTATGTTACCCAGAATTATCCCAATCAATCAGCATAGGTTCACATTTGTTATGATTTATTTTTAAAACGTATTATTAATAATAATTAATTACCAATTAAATTCATTATTTTAACAACTGTCAGTAATTTTTATTTGAGCAAGATGACTTGAACATGTGTCAGATTTTAAGTGGATGTTTTTCCACTAATTGCGTCAGATTTTCCACTGATCTTCCAACACTTCAACTGGAAGTTAAAGTTTTTGTCATTTTCGTCAGGCAATTACAAATCCAATGTCATTTTGATCCATGAATCCTGCCTTGCTGCCAGACTTATAAAATATACTCAGAATAACATCCAAAACTCACATTCAACCATAAGGAGCTCAGCTTGACAAGCCACAGGGGTCTGCTGGGTTCAGTGTCAGAGTGGTTAACCAGGGAAAACCATCCTGGCCTGCTCGTTAAGATGGGCGGTTATGACTGACGACTAACGAGCAGTAAAGAATTAATGGAGAACTCACAGTGAATAATACCCGCCATGTAGTGTGGGCAAGTTAGTTAAGGAGCACTTTGAAAATAGCCTTCCAGTCCCTGACCTCCCACAATCCTCGTCGAGTAACAATTTATGTCTGTCCTCCAGAAGCTACACAGTCACTTAACAGAAGTGAAGCCACACTTTTAATTGGGAGTCCAACGTTGATGCTTGTCCAAAACTCATCTTATTAACATCAGACTGGAAAACCTGCATTTACAAAATGTGGTTTAGTAGCCTAGGTTACGGACAATCAAACTAACTGTTTATAAGGGACATAGCTCTCGAATTTGACAGGACATTAGGTCCAGGTGAAATTAACCATCTGTTTGAAAATCAAGGTAACGATTCTTTACTGTATGCAACACAACATCTACCTTTAGAAACTTTGAGCAAAGTTAAAACATATTACTATAGTTGTGTACTCACTGCACCATGTAATGGAATTTACAGCACAGTATATACCAATAAATCACAATCTGTACGGCAAACAACACAAAATATTCTGCCACCCTGCACAGCAGCATGCCTTTGAGGGAATCCTTATATAATTTGTAAAAGCCACTTTGGTCAATGAATATTATGCAAAGGAGAAAGTAGCCCCTAATTAATCTGGCCTGCAAAGGGAGGCAGATGGAGCGAGAAATTGCAAAAGCAGTCATTTGGCAATAGAGTCAATAGAATGTTTAAGGAATTATAAATTTCTTCCTCACAGTCAATAAATCGTCCTCCCCCCCTACAGGAGTCGATGTATCCCATTTTCAGGCATGATTACTGCAGTGGCGGGCACCACAACAACCCCAGGGATGTTTACTCAAGGTTGGAAACGTGCACAATGCGATAAATAGTGCACGTGCACAAGATATACTGAGCATAGATTGTCAAAATCTCCCTCGTCCAGACCTCCATGATCCAGAGAAGCTAAAGAGTCTTCCTGGTGTTCCTGTCTGGTCAGGAAGTTCTCAGGAGGGTAAAAACGAATTGTCACATGCCAAAGCAGATGTAGAGCAATCATCTCATGGCTCTGAAGTTCAAACAATGTGGGCTGCGGACTCGAGCATGAATAAAGTTTTACGTCTTTGAACATAAATTAGGTTGTCTATAGTGAGAGTCATTGCAGGCGTTCTATAGAACATTAACTGACCTCGTACAATCAACTTCAAGTACAGACACTTTTCTGTCAATAAAATTTAAGTCTTGTGATAGGCTAATTAAGTTGTTGATTCCCAGCAACACACTGAAGCTAACTTTGAAAGGTTTAGACAGGATATAAAAGAAAACCTTGTATTACATGTCCTTTTAAATGACAATACTCAACAGAAGGATATCTGGAGTGTTGTGATTCTGTTCAATGACAAGTCAGGTTTAATGCTCATTAACAGTAAATAATTAGAGAGGCTTTATGCTCCACACCTATTTAATGTCCCTGTCAGATAATTTAGTTAACATCTCCCAATTAACAAGTTCCAATAATAACCTTAGTAGTCACAACATTCTCTCTCAACTAAAAAACGACATCATCAAAAGATCGTAGGCACGATTAAACTTAAGATAAAACAATAAACAATGAAAAGTCTAAATAACTGGGGGGCTTTTCCCCCCAAAATTGCGCTTTTATACTGCTGCACAAATAAGAAAGACATAAATAATTATATAAGACAATATTCACAAAATCTTGTGTGCCAAAGACTTCTACACATCACTGCTTGTTTACATTAAGCAAACTAACCGGTGTTACACTAATCTTAGTATCTAACTACTAATGCTAATCTCTCAGCATTTGTCTTATGCATTTCTGAATCTTTCTCTCTCTCTCTCTTTCTCTGTCTCTATTTGTCTGTCTCTCTGTCTCTCTCTCTCTACGTCTGTCTCTCTGTCTCTCTCTCTCTATGTCTGTCTCTCTGTCTCTTATGTCTCTGTCTCTCTCTCCCAAGGGCTTTTAGAATAAGATGCACGTGTAATTATATTCAGCAGTTTCATTCTCAGTCAAATCCACACAAATTAAAGAGATTTGCCATGGAGAGAGGAGCCTGCTCCCACCTTGAGCACTGTCATATCGCCCCAAGCTGGACGTGGTGGAAATTGAAATGAAACACAGACGGAAGATGAATCTCTGAAGCTTTTCTTTCATTATTTTGAGAATATTTTCTATTTTTTCCAACAAAAAGTAGTTTAGCTGTCAGAGAGCAGGATTTACATAAACTGTGTTTGTTGTCAGACACAAACATGCAGCTGGAAGACACTGAGTGTGTGGTTCATCTGAAGACAGCCTCTCCTGTGTCCTCCTCCTTAACTACCACAGGAAACAGCAAGCAGCCCTTTTCTGACAAGCGACCTGATTCTAGCTGTCTTCAGAAACTTACACTCCACTAGATCCAGAGTCATAAGATATCTTCTCTTTGAAGAGGTAAAATATTGGTTGCTATACGGCCACACCAGCAACAAAAAGCTCACACAGTTAATTACACCGGCTTTTATGATAGATAAAAGGCACTCAGTGAAATGATTTGTTAATAATATGCATAACAGCCTCTTGCTCAACAATCTGCTAATTATATTAGACTGAGGGGATGTGACCCATTTGTTTCAAGCATCTGCAATCCCTCCCAGACGATACAACACAACAAGGTTTCAAGATCCCAAATTAAGACAGATGACAGAAAATACAGGAAGAAACATAGCAGGGAAGGAAATGGAACTAGATGGACAGATAGAACTACAGACAGAACTACAGACAGCACTACAGACAGCAGTACAGACAGAACTACAGACAGAACTACAGACAGAGCTACAGACAGCACTACAGACAGCACTACAGACAGCACTACAGACAGCACTACAGACTGCACTACAGACAGATCTAGAGACAGCACTACAGACAGCACTACAGACAGCACTACAGACAGCACTACAGACAGCACTACAGACAGAACTACAGACAGAACTACAGACAGCACTACAGACAGCACTACAGACAGAACTACAGACAGCACTACAGACAGCACTACAGACAGCACTACAGACAGCACTACAGACAGAGCTACAGACAGCACTACAGACAGAACTACAGACAGCACTACAGACAGAGCTACAGACAGCACACGGGGTCTCTGGGTTAATGTGGCCCTCCTCTAGAAGCACATGTCATTCATGTGTGATATGGGCTCAGTAATTACAAGGCGTATGGGGTAACAGATTGACTCTAATCACACTCTCTGTCTCTCTGGCAGGCTGGGGTCTCTACTGTGGTCCAGACGGACTAACTGGAGACATTTAGCCCCAGTGTGAGGACAGACAGTCTCCACAAAGGCAGCTCTGAAACCGTGTCTCTCTTTGTCCAAAGCAACGCAATCCTCATCCAGCGCCTTTAACAAGAGACAATCCCTCTATAGAGACCAATGCAATTTTCCCTTTCAAATCACCAGCATTACTTCAATCACACAGAACCATCATTAAACACAACAAAAAAAGCAACTAAGTGTTCAACATTATGAACCTCTCTCTCTCTCTCTCTCTCTCTCTCTCTCTCTCTCTCTCTCTCTCTCTCTCCCTGTCACTCCATCTCTCTCTGAGCCTCTATGGAGAGGACAGTAACCTTGGTGCACCTCACATGCTACTTGTTGACACATGCTCTGATGCAGACACCTGGGAATCTGCCATCTCAGACATTCAGGCCACGTTAGCCATGAACACAAAGACATTCATTTGCATGGTCCTCATCCGCGAAGACGGCTGAAAATCTAAATGACAATAATTTATCTCCTCTCTCTTTCTCTGCACTGCCTCGCTGTCCTGAGGATTTCAATTAATTAGAGCTGGGGGGGGGTGGGCGGGGCTGAAACCTTTTAAACCTTTAAAATAGTTCCATCACAATCTGAAGGCCATAATTAGCTGCCTAGATTAGCAATATTGTTTCTGAACAAAGCTCTTTTGTTACTTTGATATAAGCACAGGCTTGAAATCAAAGGGAACTCCATGCGCTGGTTTTACAGAGAACATGAGTTGTACAGAACTGGTTAAAAGCAGGAAACATTAAGATCTGCAGAAGGTTTAATACCATCGAGCTGGGAGACAAACCAACATGTCTAACCTTAGGAAGTCCTTAATGAAAGTGTGGAGCTTCGGGGGGGGGGGGGGGGGGGTCCATGATGCCAGCTGAACCTGGAGAAGAGAGAGAACACCTTTTAATGAGTATTTCTACAGTAATTTATGGCTTTAACACTGTGGTTAAAATGTGTTTACGCATCTATAGATTTAACTTAGCATCCATAGGTCCTGTCTATAGAGACACATACTGTTCAACCGTCAGATTTCATCAAAGGTTCCAAGAAGATAGGATATTTAAATTCAGTCATTTATCAGAAGCTCTTATCCAGAGAGACCTACAGCAAGTACAGGGACATTCCCCCCCTGAGGCAAGTAGGGTCATGCGATCTTCCAATCACTAAACCAACACCCCTAAACATGTCATTGTTCCAATAAAGGGTAACATCCTATAATAAATGAATCCATTTAGATTTATTACAAAGGTTCAGTTTAAAAGGCACTTTCTAGCTGAGTACGTTACCAAGCTGGTTCAACTGCCAACAAGCCCATTTATAACTGCCCACCAACACTGAACAGGAATGTGCTGTTAAAAGTTGGCAGCATTTGGTGATGGCAGCCCAGACATAAATATCGCTCCAATAATCATTGTCAACAAGTGTGCAAAACATTAGCAAATTGCTGCCATTTTTTGTTGGCTAAACACCTCTCCTCCATCAACAGTAATGTTAGTGAGAGGTCTCTCCGTTTAAATGAGTTTTAATTAGTCTAGATTTGTTTGAGAGACAGAAAGAGAGAAAGAGAGAGAGGGGGGGAAGGAGTGATTGAGAGAGATGGAGAGAGAGAGAAAGAGAGAGAGAAGGAGTGATGGAGAGAGATGGAGAGAGAGAGAGAGTGAGTGAGAGAGAGAGAGAGAGAGAGAGAGAGAGAGAGTGAGTGAGTGAGAGAGTGAGTGAGAGAGAGAGAGAGAGAGAGAGAGAGAGAGAGAGAGAGAGAGAGGGAGAGAGAGAGAGAACAACACAGAGTTCTTAAAGTTCACAATTAAATAAAGTCCAAACTGTTGATGTTTATAACAGACTCTTATTTTGTTTTGGGACTATCCCATATATCCCCCCCCCTGTTATGTACTGCTAGGATAGAACACATTCACATCCTCCCCATTTAGAATGAAGTCCAGATTCATTTCAACCATATTAAAAAGAGGAATTATCTGTGATTAGATATGCTAATTGCGCTCTGTACATTGATAAACTAGGAAATGTATAATTAAAATGTAATCTGATTAAACACTGCCATAATGAGACCAACAGGCATTTTGGAAGAAATCAAATCTCAAATCAGTGAGTTAACACAACATACTGAGAGATCAGGGAAACATGTGAGTAACTGATAATCATAGATCAACATCAGAGACATACTGAGATGACAGCTCAGTTATCTACTGTGTTTCCCAAATACTGAGCACAACTGTATAAAAGATGCACCAACAAAGTTTAACTAGACATTTATCATAATCATATACAGGCCACACTTGTCATGAACATTATATATTCACACAGAAAGATACATACAGAAAGATACATATATTAGACACATGGTTGATTTGGGCTCAGGGTTTCAAAGCGTGAGAAAAACTTAGCAGCTTTGGATAAAAGCTAAATGAACATGAATAAATGTTAGAACCTGGAAACACGGTAATGACTGGTCCATCCAGTGTTCCTCCAGCAAGTTTTCCAGGAGTTTAGACTCTGTGCAGCCTGCCTCTGTGCAGCCTGCCTCTGTGCAGCCTGCCTCTGTGCAGCCTGCCTCTGTGCAGCCTGCCTCTGTGCAGCCTGCCTCTGTGCAGCCTGCCTCTGTGCAGCCTGCCTCTGTGCAGCCTGCCTCTGTGCAGCCTGCCTCTGTGCAGCCTGCCTCTGTGCAGCCTGCCTCTGTGCAGCCTGCCTCCCACTAATAACTCTGATCAGTGTTCGCTCCAGGGATGCTGGAATTCAACTATCATTTCTCAATAGGGACAAGTGACCTTCCGGCTGGAACAAACATTATTACAAGTTTCAGTCAGGAGAGGAAGAGAGACTGTAAAGGCTTCTAACATGATAGGATACTAAGAATATCCCTCCCTTCCTTCTTCCTGCGGTGGTTTTTCCATTTGAATTGTGTTTATGTGTCTCTGTTCTAGAGATCAGCTAGTTCCAACCATTCCTGAGAGCAAAGTTTACCAATTTAAACAAGACAAAAACTTTGGCAGTTTTGTGTACAAGCCATATTGAAACCAAACAGGCTCATATTGTACTGAGGAGGACTTTAAAATAGAGATGAATACCTATAATTAAACATACAAAAAAGATGTTGTCATATGTTAGTGATTGTACTAGCTGTCTGTGTGAGCCAGTGGGATGGGTATTTCTGTCTATGCAGAAACAGCTGACAGGGAAAAGCTGTTATTTGTTCACGCCAGAGTTGTTGTGGTATAAATCAGCATTTCTAATAGATTATCCAGGCAGTGATGTGTAGTGTGCCTCCTGCTACCCTGAAACTAATGTACCATAGCTGACAGTCCAGTCTCAAACTGGAAATGGCAAATTGCATTATAGTAGCTCTACACAAAAGTTTATTTTTTTGTTGAGGGGTGTGGGAGAGCATTTGAAAGAATTTGTTCTGGACGTGCCTGTAAACAGCTCACAGATCCGAACTAGATGGGAATTTGAGGAGAAAAAATAAAAATCCTAGTGACGTTTTGTAAATATTCCTATCACATTGGTGCTGTCAAGCCGTCATAGAGGCGTTAATGTTCATTCAGACAAGGTGACAAGCAGATTAGTAACGAGACGCTGAGGGAGAGATAACTGTGCCTTGACTAAAGATAACGAGCCAAAGTATGTTTCCTTAATTGTGGGATTTTAAAACACACCGTTGTCAACGGTTTCGGATCAGATCAAGATCGTCACTTGAATGGCTTTTGGGAAGTGATGACGTCGCAGACTAAAGTTGTCACAAAGTGACGCAATGTTCCGGAATGATCGTTTCTTAGCAACAGTGCCAACTTGGTTCTATTGGAATAATCAGAAGCCCAGAAGGAACACAAATGTGTTTATGAGCTGATAAAATACACCGATGGAAGACAAGAGATGAAGATTAATGTTTAGGTTTTCTACAATGAGCTTTGAAATAATAACCCATGCGGTAATTGATCAATTGAAAAATCAATTACTTTTTTTTAATCTATTACCGCTGGGCTATAAGACTAATGACTACACACTGTGAGTATACAGACCATTATTTATAACAAACAAAAAAAATATATTGTTTATTTTTTATTGAAGCAGGCTTTTTACAATTTAATTAATATTCTGCAGCTCTTACATGGCCCCATTCTGCAAAATTCTAATAATCTTTCTTCTAATTACAAGCTTTTGTCTTAATGAACTGAGTCAGGTCAATTTGCTGACATGATAATATGCACCAGCAAATCATCAGTTACATGACCTAATGTAGACACACAAACACCTACAGCACACACCACAGGTACACACACACACACACACACACACACACACACACAAAACAAACTCTCTCTGTGAGCTTGGAACAGATCTGGAGTCAGTTTTGTTGTTATTTAAACACGAAGCTCAAATTTAAAGCTGAGGCTTTTAAGCAAACCTTTGCTTGTACAGATAAGAATGACTGAGAAAGACCTGGGATGCAATGTTGTCATCCTGGTGAAGGGGGGAGTTTGAGCTGAGCTGTGATTCAGTGCAGCAGCGCCCCCCAGTGGACAGAAAGTGGAAACGCAGCGAACAACAAGACTAAGAGGCGGAGGACTCTCATCACTGTGGTTGTCATGGAGGCAGAGATAGGGAAGATCAAGACAACGACGATTCTTCAAGAACAGACAGATGGAGGAAAATGTTTGAAAGACACGTTGATTATCTTCAATAAATAGTGATTGTAAAGAATAAGTGGACATGAAACACAAGGGAAATTTATAGTTAAACACTTGTGTACATTGAACACACACACACACACATAATCACTAAAGCACCGTCTGTGTTGGGTTTGATGTGTAGAAGGCTACAGGTCTATCTTCTTTCATCTGTCTGGAAATGTCATCGTCTAACCCCCCCCCCCTTGTACCTTCTCCCCTTCAAATCCCTGAGGATTAAAACCCACTTCTGGAAAAACACCAATTCATATGTATGAACGTCTGCAGATAGCGAATGGAACCATTCGAAAGTCTAATAATGCCAAACGTTTTCTTTCTATTCCATCGTATGCGCTGTAAACAGGCCTTACTGGAGACAGTTATCCTGATGGCTTTTCAGTCACTGTTTAAATCCCCTGTCAACATGTGACACCTGTGAACCATACTGGACTGGGGGCAGGAAACCGTGTCCACTACCCGGAAGTGACATTATTCAAGGACACATGTTTATACCACATGTTTATACTACGTAATTTCCTGCACATACATCAGCTGGTTGAGGTTTGTACCAAATCCTGAGGATTAATAGGTCAAACTATGTCTTGTGTGAGACTCCCTGATGAACTCTGGAATACACAGACCTCTGAATCTTTGTCAAATCCCTGACATGATCTATAACGCCTACATTTTTCCTATTTCAGTTCACTGCAACAGGCTTGAGATCTGAAATAACGATGCTGCCTCCTGGTGGCCACAGAGTGTAACTGCTGCTTTAGGAGTTTCCATTGAGCTGCTGTAGCCTGTGCCGGAAGTAAACAGTGGTCAGGTCATATGACGTCAGGATTAACGTGGTTATGTCACTACACTGCCCCTTAGTGGTGGGAAGAAGATGTTGCAGCAACATGAAAATCCATGAAGATCATACGAAATAAAACTAAAAAACAATAACCCCAAAAATGACAGTTAGAAATATAATGGCAGTGGCTGCTATTATGTTGCTATATTGACAGGAAATGGCTTCACTCTCCCTCTATACCCAAAAAAGTATAAACATTCTGTGCAGGCAAAACACATCTTATAAAAAAGGTGTACTGTGAGATTCTATCAATAAAAGGTGTGTGTGAGAGAGAGAAAGAGAGAGAGGGGGAGAGGGAGAGAGAGGGGGGAGAGGAGAGAGCGAGAGAGAGGGGGGAGAGAGGGTGGGGGAGAGAGAGGTGGGAGAGAGGGGGAGGGGGAGGAGAGAGGGAGAGAGAGGGGGGAGAGAGGGTGGGGGGAGAGAGAGGTGGGAGAGAGGGGGGGAGGAGAGAGGGAGAGAGGGGGGGAGGAGAGAGGGAGAGGGGGGAGAGAAGAGAGGGAGAGAGAGGGGAGAGAGAGAGGGAGAGAGAGGGGAGAGAGAGGTGGGAGAGAGGGGGGGAGGAGATAGGGAGAGAGGGGGGGAGAGAGAGGTGGGAGAGAGGGGGGGAGGAGAGAGGGAGAGAGGGGGGGAGGAGAGAGGGAGAGGGGGGGGAGAGAAGAGAGGGAGAGAGGGAGAGAGAGGGGAGAGAGAGGTGGGAGAGAGGGGGGGAGGAGATAGGGAGAGAGGGGGGGAGAGGAGAGAGGGAGAGGGGGGAGAGAAGAGAGGGAGAGAGAGGGAGAGAGAGGGGAGAGAGAGGGGGAGAGAGGGTGGGGGAGAGAGAGGTGGGAGAGAGAGGGAGAGAGAGGGGGGAGAGAGGGTGGGGGAGAGAGAGGTGGGAGAGAGAGGGAGAGAGAGGGGGAGAGAGGGTGGGGGGAGAGAGAGGTGGGAGAGAGAGGGAGAGAGAGGGGGAGAGAGGGTGGGGGAGAGAGAGGTGGGAGAGAGAGGGAGAGAGAGGGGGAGAGAGGGTGGGGGAGAGAGAGGTGGGAGAGAGGGGGGGGAGAGGAGAGAGAGAGAGAAGATGTGTGAAAAGTATATTACTTTGTTTCTCGCTCGGCCACCAGAGGAACAAGAGGTACTCTGGAAATCCTGACTCAAGTCACACATCAGTGAACTACAGAATTGTGGAGGTGTGTGTGTGTGTGTTCGGGTGTGTTTTCTAGTGTGTGTGTGTGTGTGTTCGGGTGTGTTCTCTAGTGTGTGTGTGGTGTGTTCGTGTGTGTGTCTTCTGGTGTGTGTGGGCTCCTTTCCTGTACTTGGTAAAAAAACTTGAACTTGAAACTTTCACAAACAAGCGCGCTCTCTCTCTCTCTCTCTCTCTCTCTCTCTCTCACAAACACACACACACACACAGTTTCAAAGCAGCCCCAGTCATATTATTTCTCAGCAGGGTGTGATTTGGCCCCTGGCCAAGAGTCCAGAGAGCAGAGAACAAGTTAATAAACACCTGGCTCCTCCCCCCTCCCTGTCGCTATAGCAGCCTTTATGACACCTAGGATGCCCAGCGCTCTCATTGGTCCTCTTACTTCCTGGTTCTCAGGCTCATAAAGTCTAGGCAGAATAATTCACTGTGAGCGAGATGTGTGTGTGTGTGTGTGTGTGTTTAATTGTCTGTGGTGAAGTGTGAGTGTGTGTGTACGTGTGTGTGTGTGTGTGTGTTTAATTGTCTGTGCTGAAGTGTGAGTGTGTGTGTACGTGTGTGTGTGTGTGTGTGTGTAAGAGTGTGTGTCAGAATGTGGAGAATGTCAGCCTACTTTATGTTGTGTAGTTAGTCAGATGATCCTGAGCCACAGTGTAGTAAAGAAGCACAATGTGTTGTTTTAACTGCACACCTAACAACCCCTAAAGCATTGTGGGTAAAATCTTTACAGCCCAGACTACCCACCCAGCACACATACAGGCGTGTTTACACACATACAGGCGTGTTTACACACATACAGGCGTGTTTACACACATACAGGCGTGTTTACACACACGGATGCCTCCAGGAAGCCGTTTACAGCGTTTCCTTTTGTTTGTCAAACTACAACGCAATCAATTGGGTTACAAGCTAAACTGTAAAAGAGGGATGTTTTCAGGGTTTATTTGATTGTTAAATATTTATGCAGTTTGGGAATATGGTGACACTGTAATCTTCACAGTCTGTTTGTTGTGTGTTTTTTATTGTTATGTACATCCTGTTTTCCTCCAAAACTCCCTCTCTCCCTCTCTCTCTCCCTTTCCTCTCTCCCTCTCTCTCTCCCTTTCTCTCTCCCGCTCTCCTCTCTCCTCCCTCCCGCCCTCTTTCTCTCCATCCCTCAACACTGGCCACTAGTGGCACCAGCAGTAATTGATGTAATTGGCTTAACAGAGCGAGTGAGTTGATGGATAGAGGGTCCCAAAAGAGCCATTGGTCAATAAACTCCCCTCAGTATGGAGGTCTGTCATATCTAGTGGAGACCATGATACTGCACCTCTCCCTGGTCACCCAGTCCAACTCATAAGTACATAGTTTGCGTTTAACCAGCCTTGAACCACCAAGTCCCCAGTCAACCAAAGGTTAGAACAAAGCTGAAGATTGATTGGTCCAGAATGTTCCCTGGCAGCTGTGATAAATGGCTGGTTCCATACTGGAGGAAGTTTATTGACCAATGGTCCTGTTGGGACCCTCCATCCAATCAACTCACTCGCTCTGTTCGGCCAATTACATTACGGGACCATAACGGTGAGTTTGTGCCAAAGTGCAGACTCATTTTAGAAAGCTAAAGGAGGAGGAGGGAAAAACCCTTCGCTCGACAAAATGAAAAATATTAAGTGTTTCATTTCTTTCCCCCTTCAGCCACACTCTTTCTGTTCTTCATCACTTCTTCCTCCCTCCTCTTCATCACTACTTATCATTCCTAAGATTAACTGCAGGTGCAGTACAGTAATGATAACGGATAACCAGACCTTACCACTGCAATCTACTGATCTGACTGATATACCTTCTATGTGTGTAACGCCTTCATACTCCTCTCAGATACACTTGGGTCTTTTATTACAAGTGAAATGCTCAATGGTCAGCTTACACTGGGAGTCAATTATACATCACACAACCCACGCCTAGCTGTGTGTGTGTGTGTGTGTGTGTGTGTGTGTGCATACATGTGTCTGTAACTAGATGTGTGAGGGTGTGTGGGAACTAGGTGTGTGTTTGGGAGTGTGTGGGAGTGTGTGCTTAACTAGATGTGTGTGTGCAGGCATGTGTCATTCTTATAGCATCGCTGCTTGAACAGACATCCTATCATCCACACATCACACACTGCAGCTGGAATCATCCACTGACTCAAGGAGCGCTCTCATTGGCCGAGACATATAACACCCCAGAGAGAGAGTGTGTGAGTGTGTCTGGAAGGAGAGGTCATGGATGAACACACGTGTGTGTGAGAGAAATAGAGAGAGAGAGAGAGAGAGAGAGAGGGAGAGAGAGAGGAGAGAGAGAGGGAGAGAGAGAGAGAAATAGAGAGAGAGAGAGAGAGAGAGAGGGAGAGAGAGAAATAGAGAGAGAGAGAGAGAGAGAGAGAGGGGGAGAGAGAGAAATAGAGAGAGAGAGAGAGAGAGAGAGAGAAATAGAGAGAGAGAGAGAGAGAGGAAAGAGACAGAGAGACAGAGAGAGAGAGAGGCAGAGCGTGTGAGTGATGACAGAGATAAACCCGGAGCAGAACAACCAAGAAAACATCACACAGATTCCGCCCAGGTCACCTGACCCCATCACCTGACCCCATCACCTGACCCTGTCTGGCTGTTCCTCGTGAACTCTGAACTCCACCAGGAAGTAACCGTATCATTGTGACCTCTGACCTGCTGCTGTAATCAATAACAACTGACCTCAGCAGACAGCAATGGGAGCCACACACACACACACCCATACCCACACACACACGCACACACACACACACACACACATACCCACACACATACCCCACACAGCCCCAGCTAGCAAGAGTTCTAAATCATAGTAAAACAACCATGATTAAACATCCACCTTAAACAGACTCAACACAATGATCTAATGAAGGGAGAGATGAATGTTCATGTTTTCAATGTTCACCTTGTTTTATCGCTCTACTGACACATCCAGATCTGTTTGCATTACAGGCGAAGCTACACAAATCTGCCTGCAAGTCCCATCCTGGCCACTGGAGGGCAGTACAGGGCCAGCTGCCTCAGCTGTGATTCAAACCCACGACTCCCAACTTTTTAATCAAGGTTCGCCTAGGAGGGCAATTTGGGGAAGTCATTTTCTGTGGGATAACAGCGATCCTATTAAGGTGTAGCTGCCTGATGCTGCCTTAGTCCAAACCTTCTGAGGAACAGCACAGGGCTCTTTACAGGGGCTGGAAGCACACACTGGTAATTGGAATTTGAGCAGTGAAGTGTATAAGTGTGTGTGTGTGTGTGAGGTGATCTACAGGTGTCTTTCTCTTCCCCTCGCCCTGGAGGACGAGAACAAGAGGAGGGAACCTTGATCACACACTTCATCATGAGCTTAACAAGGCTCACCAAAT
>CM059343.1:859126-860483 GCA_030340685.1 Protosalanx chinensis | reverse complement strand
TGGGTGGAGCTATGTGAGGTTTAACGCACACAGAACGGGCCCAGAAAGCCTAAATGTGTTCTGGTTATGAGCTAATAAAAGCACCTGACCTCCATCTCCTCCCACAACATCTAGACCATAATCTCCCCGATCATCTCTCTCTCGCTGCCACATAAACTCTGATCAGTCCTGCAGTTTTCTGTCATGGGAGCGTTCCCTCTGTTACAGCTGCCTATTATCTTTAACAGGGATAATGGCTGCCTGCCGTTGACACCATCTCACATGCACAGCTATCATGGGAGCTTTCATGAAGATCTTTAGTACGGGGCTATCAACCCACCCCCACCCCCCCCCCCCCCCCCAGGATCTCTAACAGCCGGCTGGATTTATTGCCCCCCTACGGAGGTGGGATGGGTTTACCCTAATGCCCCCCCCCCCCCCCCCCCCCCCCCCCAGGAACCAGCAGAACACAGACGCAGGTATTTCATTTCCTTTAGATCACGTACCCTGCCCTGTGTGTGTGTGGTGTGTGTGTATCCTGGTTTGGAACGTGCTCAGGATTATGTCACAGGGGGTCTTGTGATGATGGATGATGGGGGGGGGAGGGAGGAGGGGGGGGAGGCATGTTCAGTACAGTGTAGACCCCCCCCCCCCCCTTTAACAAGCCACTCAGTCACATGACTTATGACTCGCACACCATCCACTCAGATAAAGAGGAGGGATAAGGGTGTTGTGACATAGTACGTGTGTGTGTATGTGTGTGTGTAAGGGAACCAGATTGTGTGTGTGTGTTAACCTTCAATGCACACACACACACACGTACGCACACCCCCATAACAGGCCAGGATCCTGGATTTGAACCGTGTGTCGAGTCTGAGGGACAGTGTTGTTTCAGGAGAGGTGGACCGCTGACTGGAGAGGATTTAACTTCCTCAAAGATCCTAATCAAACTTGGATTTAACTTGGTTTAATGAGGTGTGTGTGTGTGTATGTTTGGGTGTGTGAGTGTGTGTGTGTATGTTTGGGTGTTTGAGTGTGTGTGTGTGTGTGTGTATGTTTGGGTGTTTGAGTGTGTGTGTGTGTGTATGTTTGGGTGTTTGAGTGTGTGTGTGTGTGTGTGTGTTTGGGTGTTTGAATGTGTGTATGTGTGTGTGTTTGGGTGTTTGAGTGTGTGTATGTGTGTGTGTTTGGGTGTTTGAGTGTGTGTGTGTGTGTTTGGTGTTTGAGTGTGTGTGTGTGTGTATGTTTGGGTGTTTGAGTGTGTGTATGTGTGTGTATGTTTGGGTGTTGAGTGTGTGTGTGTGTGTTTGGGTGTTTGAGTGTGTGTGTGTGTGTGTGTTTGGGTGTTTGAGTGTGTGTGTGTGTGTGTATGTTTGGG
>CM059343.1:821626-854126 GCA_030340685.1 Protosalanx chinensis | reverse complement strand
GACCTCTAAACCTGCAGTTTGATGGAGAGACCGACGAAAGTTAGAACGATTTATGGATGTATTACGATGTTTTGGACGCAGTACTTCAGTTGCTTAGACAGATTGGACCTTTGGGACGTTTGTTTTTGTGGGGATGTTTTTCCTACCTGAACCCCTCTGAGATCTCGGCGGTGAGTACAGTACAGTGTGGTACTGCTGTGTGTTATCTCAGGGAAAAGAAAAGAGAGTTAGTCACAGAGGGAGATAAATAACAGCATATTCCCCCGTTAAACGAGGGCATATTTACAGGTTAGTGCTCTTCTCCCCTCCCTCACTCCCCCTCCTCCCCTCATCACACCCCTAGCTCGTTCGCGGGAGGGGGGAGGTAACGATGCCGCATACTGCCTCAGACATCATCACTGTGGGCCCAAAACAGAATTGAAAGTCAACCGATTATGTTCAGTTCCAACAACAGAAGCTTATCAAAGCATCATTAGAGCAGGACGGTTCTCTTCTGTATGAGAAGCTAATGAGACGTGTAATACTGTGTCCTCCCCTAGGAAAGGGCTGTTTGCCATCAGAAAGGAGCTATTTGGGAGTGTG
Source organism: Protosalanx chinensis (assembly GCA_030340685.1). Taxonomy (NCBI): domain Eukaryota; kingdom Metazoa; phylum Chordata; class Actinopteri; order Osmeriformes; family Salangidae; genus Protosalanx; species Protosalanx chinensis. Next base: position 853,544 of record CM059343.1, on the reverse strand, counting down.
TGTGTGTGTGTGGGGGGGGGGGGGGGGGGTGTTTGTGTGTGTGTGTTCTTTGAGTAAACCGATATGAATGACCTCCTTAGCGTCGTCCTTACTCTGCAGAAGGACACTCCACTGTCAACTTACAAAAGAACTAGCCACCTGAGTCACACACACACACACACACACACATACACACATGTCCTCCCTGTGTTACTGTGGGTTCCTCTCTAGGAACTCCAGCTTCCTCCCACCGTCCAAAGACATGCATGTGTTTGGTTAATTGGACACTCTGGAAATTGTCCCTAGTGAGTGACTGAGAGTGAATGGTTGTCTGTTCCTGTGTGAGAGTCCTGTGTCCAGCTGGCCCCAGTCCAGGGTGTACCCTGCCTCAGGCCCCAGTCCAGGGTGTAACCTGCCTCAGGCCCCAGTCCAGGGTGTACCCTGCCTCAGGCCTCAGTCCAGGGTGTACCCTGCCTCAGGCCTCAGTCCAGGGTGTACCCTGCCTCAGGCCCCAGTCCAGGGTGTACCCTGCCTCAGGCCTCAGTCCAGGGTGTACCCTGCCTCAGGCCTCAGTCCAGGGTGTACCCTGCCTCAGGCCCCAGTCCAGGGTGTACCCTGCCTCAGGCCTCAGTCCAGGGTGTACCCTGCCTCAGGCCTCAGTCCAGGGTGTACCCTGCCTCAGGCCTCAGTCCAGGGTGTACCCTGCCTCAGGCCTCAGTCCAGGGTGTACCCTGCCTCAGGCCTCAGTCCAGGGTGTACCCTGCCTCAGGCCCCAAAGTAACTAGGATAGGCTCCAGTCACCTGTGACCCCTAATGGGAATAAGCGGCACCGCTAATAAGCGCTAGATAATAATGAATGAATAATGAATGTATGTAGATGAGCAGTCAGACATGCTACACACGCGTTGACATACAAACATACGACACGCTACTTCTGTGATGATGAAACACCTTACCTTCCCTTGCTGTGTGTGTGTGTGTGTAGGCAGCAGGGGTTGTCCTGGTAACAGCTGGTCCTGGTGCCAGCCCACGTTCCAGCGTCATGTTTATGGGATGGTGTGGTTACCGTGACGGCAGGTTGTACATATGGCAGAGATCAAGTCATTAACCTTGTCGGCCGATCGCCCTTCCAAACAGCTTCAGTAATTAGCAATAAGTGACCAGAACTGGAGAGTTCTGCTACTGCTGAGACCCACTCATCCCTGAGGGGGGGGGGGGGGGCTCAGAGAGGTGACAGACTTTTATTAAATGATTTAAAAGTTACTCTTTGGTGTAGAGATTTCAAAGAGTGTGTGTGTGTCAGAACAATGAGAGTTGACAGACTTTTATTAAATTACTTAAAAGTTGCACTTTGGAGTTTAGTGTGTGTGAGTGTGTGTGAGTGTGTGTGCACCGGTTGTGTGGCTTCTGGGCAAGTGACAATCTTCCTGGAGGCCACAAGGGTGTGTGTGTGTGTGGGGGGGGGGGGGGTGTATGTGTGGGGGGTGTGTGTGTGCACCCCAGCAAAGGAAATGATGCAACAATGCTTCCATCTCACGCTAGACTGGCTCCTGCTGACAGATCCCCCCAGAGTCCCGCCCCCCGGACCCCTCACCCCCCCGCCCTCCCGTCCCCCCGCCCCCCTGCCAGCCTCGTACCGTGGTTCCATCAGGGAGCGTATCGAGGTCATCTGACGGTAAAGTGTGTCTCTGTGTGTGTCTGTGTGTGTCTCTGTGTGTGTGTGTGTTTGTGTGTGTGTGTGGCGTGTAACAATCAAACAAGGTTGATTGTGTCGTAGTCGAGCGCTTCCTGTCAAACCTGAACGCTTTATTGTTTCATAACGTCCACGAGGTAGAATCAAGATGGAGTCAGACATCACTGGACAACCAGGTTTAACTGACTCTATAGAATAGACTGTCTCTCCCTCCCTCTCTCCCTCTCCCCCCCACCCTCCCAGACACATAGTGTGTATCTCTCTCTGACACACACACAGGCCAGTGTGTAGCATGTGTAGTGATCTGTCTCCCAGGAGCAGCTCTGAGCAGTAAGGCCTCACCTGTTGGTCTCTCCTGCTCGACTCAGAACGTTCCGGAGAGATTTATGTCAGCGCTGCAATTGACACAGGTTTCAGGCTGTATCGAGAGAGCCAGCTGGCTGCTTACAGGGCAAATAAAACACAAGACAGACAGTCTGCAGAGAGATGAATGAGGAGGCAGCTCTTCACAAGCTCTCTCTGTCTCTCTCTCTCTCTCCATCTGTCTCTCTCCCTCACTCTCTCCATCTGTCTCTCTACCTCGCTTTCTCTCCTTATGTCTGTCTCTGTATCTCTCTCCATCTTTCTGTCTGCATCTCTTTCCTCCTCTCTCTCTATATATATCTCTGTATCTCTCACTTTATTTCCAACTCTCTCTCCATCTCTCTTTTTCCCTTCCCCTCTCCATCTTTCTCTGTCTCTGCCTGTTCCCATCTCTCTCTTCCTGTCTCACCCCTCGTTTTATTTCTCCTCCTTTCTCTTATCCTTTGCTTCCTAACCCTCCAAGGTCAGGGAACTTGTGTCTTGGTTCTCTAGTGAGATTTTCTGTAAGTTTTTCCCCCACTTGTCTTTTTTTGAGGGTTTATGTTGATTGAGGGGCGGTTCCATGGGTGTATGGATTCTTACTGGCTGATTGGCTGACTGGTTTGAGGGAATGGACACTTGAAATGACAGTGTCTCCTTATTTATCTGTTTACACTGGTGCATGCACTAACTTGCTCACTCTCACACACATTTATTCTCAATCAGTTTCTCTCTCTCCCTCTCTCTAACACACTTACACAAACTCACACATAAATACACACATCCAGACCCCCAACGCACACATCTACACACACTCAAAAACAGACGAGCACATGATTCTGTGGCCGGGGAATCGATTCAGCCTCTGACTTTAATTACAGCCAGACACTGATGCTGTCAGCACGTCTGGAAACCTGTGGGCTTTTTGTGGGTGTGTGTGTGTGTGTGTGTGTACATGCGTGTGTTTGTTTGTGTCGGTTTGTGTGTGTCTGTCTGGGTGTGTCTCTCTGTGTGTGTCTCTCTGTGTGTATGTGTCTGTGTGTGTGTTTGTGTGTGTGTGTGTAGATGTCTGTGTGTGTGCATATTTCTCTGTGTGTGCGTGTAGATTTGTGTGTGTGTTGTGTGTAGATTTGTGTGTGTGTGTGTGTGTGTGTGTCCACTGGGAACTGCTTCTGGTAGATTTCAGGAGAGATCCAGTCTCTCAAACAGACATGAGTCCGATAATCCACCCAGGGACAAGGTCACACTGGAGGACAAGCCCTCTCCCCTCCTCCCCTCCTGTGGAGCAGCCACACAGGTACACACACACACACACACACACACACACACACACACACACACACACACTCACACACACACACACATAGACACACACACACAGACTCACACGTGTTGGAGTGTGGCCCTGCATATTGTCTATGACAATGTGTTTTCACAGCATCAAAACTCTTTCATTTTCATCTGGATGCACATGCAGTGTTAGTACCTGTTTGTCATCTCATTAGCTTGGTGGTGTGGCCAGATAGTGGCAGGGATTAATGACCTCAGATAATCCCTGTCACTCAGACTGGCTGGAAATCCGCCTTAATGATGACAGGCCTCATGTATTGATTGGACGGTGGATCTCTGGCAGCAGTAGCAGTAGCAGCAGCAGCCCTGTGTAATCCCTCTTCCTCCACTGCCCTCTGCACACAACTTTCAGAGTTTGGGACCTCGTTGTCCACCGCAGAAAACTCCGTTTGAGATCGCAGTCAATTAGTGTGTCAGGCTAGTAATCAAAAGGTCCCGGTTTGGAACCCCGGCTGTGTCAACATGACGTTGTGTCCTTGGGCAAGGCACTTCACCCTACTTGCCTCAGGGGGGGAATGTCCCTGTACTTTGCTGTAAGTCTCTCTGGATAAAAGCATCTTATCTATCATCTAAATGACTTAAATGTAAATGTAACAGCAAAACTAACAGCTTGAATCAACAACAAACATGGTTGAACCCTGACAGAAGTGTGTGTGTGTTTGTGCTGGACACGGTCACCTGTGCAGATGGAAGAGACATTCCCACATCTGTCGACACGACTCAGATTTGAATGCGTCGGAACAAAACCCCCTTTCACACGAGTCAGATGAGAACACATCCCAGTGTTCAGTAAACAAACCTTTCCTGGAAAGCTCAGAGGAAGAGGGAAGACATTTCAAGCTGTCAGCTTCGAGTAGCACGAGCAAATGAGCCAACACAATCAGCGCTTCCTCCTGTGACGCTGAGGATTCTGGGAGATCGGATGGATTGGACCGTTCCCCTCAGAGTGCCTCTGGATTTCAATATCAATGAATATCTGCATCACCGTGGCAACAATAAGTCATTGATGTCTTCTGCCTGGGTTCGCAGTGTTCATCAATTTGAGGGTGTGTGTGTGTGTGCGCGTGTCTCGTGTGTGCATTTATGCATGTGTGTTTCTGCGTGTGTGTGCATATGTGTGCGTACTCAGCTATGTGTGTGTGTGTGTGTGTGTTGAGGGCAGACCACTAGTCATAGCTCATTAGTAGTCATCTTGATCTGAGTGATTCTGTGTATTAAATAGTCATGAATCAGGCTTCTCCTGCTCTGTGGCTCACACACGCACACACACACACACACACGCACACACACACACGCGCACACACACACGCACACACACACGCACACACGCACACACACACACACACAGACGCACACCCGACACTGCTGGTTACAATCACCAGGGAAGCACAGTGACTTTGGACGTATAACCTGATTAACACAGTTCACTTGTACTTACCCCAATACCCCCCTGTTACCCCCCGAAAACCCCCTTTACCCCCCTGTACCCCTCTGTACCCCCCTGTATCCCCCCTGTACCCCCCTGTACCCCCCTGTACCCCCCTGTACCCCCCTTTACCCCCCTGTACCCCTCTGTACCCCCCTGTATCCCCCCTGTACCCCCCTGTACCCCCCTGTACCCCCCTGTACCCCCCTGTATCCACCCTGTATCCCCCCTGTACCCCCCTGTACCCCCCTGTACCCCCCTGTACCCCCCTGTATCCCCCCTGTACCCCCCTGTACCCCCCTGTATCCCCCCTGTACCCCCCCTGTACCCCCCCCCGTACCCCCCTGTACCCCCCTGTACCCCCTTCACCTCTCTAACGGTTTAACAGCAGTACCCCTCTCACTGCACGGTCTTAAACTCTTAGCTGTCTTCATCAGCATGACCCCAGTTAATCTCCCTCCCCTCCTCCCCCCCTCCCTCCCTCCCTATCTCTGTTCTCTCTGTCTCTTTTAATCTTCCCCTCTCTGTTTTACACCCCTCTGCCCGCCCTCCCTCCATCTCTCTACCTCTCTTAAACATTAAATGCCCCCTCTCGCCCCTCTCTTCGTTCTTCCTCCATCTCTCCCCCTGTCTAAAACTTTGACTGCCCCTCTCCCCCCTCTCGCCGCCCTCCCTCCATCTCTCCCCCTCTCTAAAACATTAACTGCCCCTCTCCCCTCTCTCTCCCACTCTCCGCCCCTCCATCCATCTCTCTGCCTCTCTAAAACATTAACTGCCCCTCTCCCCCCTCTCCCCCCTCTACCCCCTCTCCCCCCTCTACCCCCTCTCTAAAACATGATCCCTCCCATGGCTCTATGCTTGGATTACTGTCACAGATTACGCCAGCATATCCAGCTGCTTTAGTGAAACAGATCTCCAGAGCAAATGGTCCTTTTTATGGAAATGAAAATCCCTCAGCCCTTCCTCCTAATGCCAGCCCTGCCATTGGCTACTGTCACTTTTTGGATTCATTCTTATTGGCTCGTTAGACAAGCTGGGATCATGTAATTCCATGTTTTAATGTTTGTGATCTTTCAGGTAAATGTTCTCTGGTTCAACCCCTCCCCCCCCTCCCCTCCTCGCATCAGATGAAAAGATTGGCTAAATCAATACATTGATATTATTATTATTTTGATAGTTTCCTGGGTCATTGGGACTCCACAGCGTTGTTGTTCGTAGGACAGGACGTGTCAGGTGACACTAACGGTGCCATGCTAGGGTCAACGTTACCAAGGCGACGTGTGATGTGTAGGGCTCATGAGGGCAGGACCGTGATCATAACAGCAGACATGGAGGCCATAATACACAGGCTGGAGGGAGATGAGGGGAAAGAGAGAGAACAAAAGAGGAAGAGAGAGAGAGAGAGACAGGAGAGAGAGGTGGTGAGAAGGAGAGAATGATGGAGAGAGGATAAAGATTTTACGAGTGGACTAGCTGTATGGAGGAGGGAATGTGGGAGGGAAGAGAGACGGAGGGAGAGAGAGAGAGATGGAGAGAGAGCAAGAGAGAGATGGAGGGGGAGAGAGAGAGAGAGAGTAACAATGATATAAAGAAGACTTAGAGCTCCGTCTGCTTGCTGGTGGCTGAGCATGAGCTAGAGAATGACCCTAACACCTCCCTCTTTATAGCACTGGCCTCTGAAACACAGGTGCCTGATGGGTACTAGGGGAGGCTGGGGGAGTCCAGGGAGAGGAGGGGGGAGGAAGGGGGGAAACGCAGAGGCCAGGTGTGACCTGGTGAGGAAGGGGGAGACCAGGGGGGAGGCAGAGAGAGACTCCAGTAATTCTTCAAAACTAGTTTTCTCACAACCTGAGGCATCTGAAAGCAACAAGCGACATACAGGGTGGTGCTAACGTACGTAAGGGCCGCCCTGAGAACCGTAATCAACACACCCTATAAAGACGCTCTGGGGCAGAAAAGCTGTAAGAAAGGAAATACTTCCACAGATGTTAGAGGCAGGGACCAGGAAGTTAGTAGGACAGTGGTGGCCTTCTTCCTGTGACAGGGATAAGGCCTGTCTCATCGATTCGTACTCTGCACCATTTAGGTGCGATTGATTAGTCTCTCACAAGCTCCCCACAGCTGTCTCTCATCCGCTTCCATCTGTTGGCTTTATGAATAGACTCAATATGCTCCGTCAATAGCTATGGATTAAGGTCCACATTGGAATATATCCACACACGGCTATGGGAATTCCGACAAACCCATTGTGTGCTGTGTGTGTGTGTGTGTGTTTGTCTAACAGTATGTGAGCAGATTGTCTCACACACACACACACACACACTTGCTGGAGCATCTGTACCATAGCCAAACAAAACCTATTTTCTCCAGAGTTTATCATTAGTTACATAATTCACTGTGGGTGCTGGTTTCACAGACTCTCTTGTTTCCTAAAGAAAGAAATACTAAGACAGACCTTCACACCTCTCCTAACACTGACCTCTGACCTCTCCTAACACTGACCTCTCCTAACACTGACCTCTGACCTCTCCTAACACTGACCTTTCCTAACACTGACCTCTCCTAACACTGACCTCTGACCTCTCCTAACACTGACCTTTCCTAACACTGACCTCTCCTAACACTGACCTTTCCTAACACTGACCTCTCCTAACACTGACCTCTGACCTCTCCTAACACTGACCTCTGACCTCTCCTAACACTGACCTTTCCTAACACTGACCTCTCCTAACACTGACCTCTGACCTCTCCTAACACTGACCTCTGACCTCTCCTAACACTGACCTTTCCTAACACTGACCTCTCCTAACACTGACCTCTGACCTCTCCTAACACTGACCTCTGACCTCTCCTAACACTGACCTTTCCTAACACTGACCTCTCCTAACACTGACCTCTGACCTCTCCTAACACTGACCTCTGACCTCTCCTAACACTGACCTCTCCTAACACTGACCTCTGACCTCTCCTAACACTGACCTCTCCTAACACTGACCTCTGACCTCTCCTAACACTGCCCCTGGGGAGAGAGAGTTTCTTTCTTTCTCTGTTTAGTCTCTTTTTTCTTTACTTGATCAAACTGTCTGCATCTCTAAATCTTCTCCTCCCTCCCTCCTTCCTGTCCATCCCTCTTCACCCCTCCCTTCCTCCATCCCTCTCTCTTCACCCCTCCCTTCCTCCATCCCTCTCTCTTCACCCCTCCCTCCCTCCCTCCTTCCTGTCCATCCCTCTTCACCCCTCCCTCCCTCCATCCCTCTCTCTTCACCCCTCCCTCCCTCCCTCCTTCCTGTCCATCCCTCTTCACTCCTCCCCCCTTCCATCCCTCCCTCTTCACCCCTCCCTCCCTCCTTCCTGTCCATCCCTCTTCACTCCTCCCCCCTTCCATCCCTCCCTCTTCACCCCTCCCTCCCTCCTTCCTGTCCATCCCTCTTCACTCCTCCCCCCTTCCATCCCTCCCTCTTCACCCCTCCCTCCCTCCTTCCTGTCCATCCCTCTTCACCCCTCCCTTCCTCCATCCCTCTCTCTTCACCCCTCCCTCCCTCCCTCCTTCCTGTCCATCCCTCTTCACCCCTCCCTTCCTCCATCCCTCTCTCTTCACCCCTCCCTCCCTCCCTCCTTCCTGTCCATCCCTCTTCACTCCTCCCCCCTTCCATCCCTCCCTCTTCACCCCTCCCTCCATCTCCTTCCTCCCTCCCTCTCTCTTCACCCCTTCCTTCCTCCCTCCCTCCCTCTCTCTTCACCCCTCCCTCCCTCCCTCCTCACTAAGCTATACCCTCAGCCCACAGCGCTCTGTTAAAATCAAAAGACTAGCGCCACTAACAAAGTTCTTTCTTTTTCACGATGAATGTTACATTGAGCATGAATATTTCAGAGGACCATGCAACTTTCATGGAGTCTGCAGGCTCGTATCTTGTAAGGACCAGTAATGGTGTCATGCATGATGTGAAAATCTGGGGGAGAAAAAAAAAAAAAACTATTCTGTTGTTCTTTATTGAAACATTTTATTAGATAAGTGCTGTTGAAATACGCAATCATTTAAAAACAGTTATGAAATGTTAGTGTTAAAGAGGCTTGAGGTGTTGAACTGGGACTGTCAGACGATTAGTTCTTGTAAAAATAAAATGTTGTCACTTGCTAATGAACACTGCTACACTATAGTGACTTCTCTCATGATTATCTAATTGTTTGTGACAAGAAATAAACCAGCATCTGTTCAGCTCATATTTAATAGTCCTTTAGCTTTATTAGTCCGGCTCTGATGAACCAGTGGTTTAGTGATTTGATAAGGATGTGACAGTGATTTGGCAGGGATGGCTCTGGTGGGTGGAGAGGGGAGCAGATTGTCATAACAGACTGGTTTCTGCTCCTCTACAGTTGAGCTAATTGATGGTGGCTTTCCTATGAAAAGTGATTCAGTCCAAAAAAGACGATCTGACAGACAAGTGAGAAATCACATTTTGATGTGGTGATCATTTCAGGACAAGATCAGATCTGAGAAATACCAAAAACAGAAAACATTGACATGTTTTAACAGGTTGGAGGGGTGTGTGTGTGTATGTGTGTGGTGTGTGTGTGTGTGTGTGTGTGTGTGTGTGGGGGGGGGGGGGGTCATGTGTAGGCTATCTCTCTTTGACTGTGATCCCCTCCTCGCCCTATCAATATGTCCCGGTACCGTATCATGACCTACGACTATCTGGTATGCAGCAGGTGACGTCAAAAGGAGTGTAGACTGCTGCTGTTGAAATAGGGCACGCCGGTGTCTCGAGGAGCACTCGCGAGCTGGCAGAGAGAAAGGCAGCGCGAGCTTTACTGTTGGAACATTCTTATTCACGAGCCTGATTCAATTCAAACCGTCGTCGCACGTGAGAAATAGGCTAACCGTTAACAGACGCAGGCTGGAGATAAAAAGAGGTTTGAACTGAACATATTTGGTATATTTAGCTTTAGATATAGTTTTTAATTTATTTATTTTTTTTCTACCGTTCATCTGGGACAATACTTCAGGTAAGGGAGATTACATTTAGATTATAACGGACAACACTTGTTTGGTTGTTATTTACATGATGCAGGTAACGTGGCTGTGGATTTGAATTGGAGATTGTATATTTAATTTGACCGTGTTTGTCTGTGAAATATGAAGGATATTTCTTGGTTTGAATTTTGCATTAGTTTTCTGAATGATGGAGAGAAACCGCATCAATTATGTAGGCTGTGTTCCACAAATGGAACTGAAATCTTAAACACATGAGTGGAAACACACAACAACCCAACAACAACAAGACATATTTTGATATTTAGTAGCTCCCTACGAGATACAATCCTCTCAAACAGACACAACATCGTTAGTTAACAACACTTTAACCGTCCATCATATTGTATATTGATAAACTATTAAAGGCAGTGGTGGATAAAGGCTTCAAATGTCTTAAATCTATTTTGCGGTTACCGATACGCCCGGACAGACTAACGGAACAACCTGACAAAATACAACAACAAAAAACACTAAATGTGTATTCACGTAAATACAAAAGGTCATAATTGTAAGTATCCTATAACAGACAGTTTAATATAATTAAGCTTCAGGCGGTTGACGGTTAGCATATGCTCGCGCACATAGGTGACCCGCGCGCTCTGTCTGACTGCGTAGCATTTTGGCACGAGCCTCCGTCTCTAGTTTGACTTTTTGCTTGGGCGCGAGGGAATTTGGCCTCGCTAGGACGAAACGTTTGGCTGTGGACGGGCTCGAAGTAGAATTTGAAGCAGGCTGCTATATCTTATTTAAACGGCAGAGTGGATAGAGGCGCGCGGTGTTTTAAAGATGCGACGGTGTTCACCCCCTTAACGGGTGATGTTGACTATAACGTAACGTGCATCCAGGCGATATTATCTTCAATCTTGCCAGAAAGCATTCTTGCTTACGTGTACAAAAAAAAATATATTATATATATATATATATGTATGAAACAATGATTTGTATGAAGTACAAAGCAACGTGACAGTGGTGATTGAAGAGGAAGAATTGGAAAGAGGAAAGGACTTTGGCGCAGCTGTTTGACAGTGGAGCTGTCCGTGGTGCTGGATCGAGCTCGTGGTGCTGGATCTAGCTCGTGGTGCTGAATTGAGCTCGTGATATGACCGGTTTGCCTCGTGCGAGAGGGAGAGTACTTGTATTATCTACACAATTGCAGATTGTGTAGATAATGCGGTTATTAGACTTTATCCAAAAGTCGTCTTTCATTCAGACAATACATAAGATAACATAACAAGCCTCACACAAACTATTTTAAATACTTTAAACCCAATTCAGAATGTTAGACATATACAGCTTTACATGACACACAGATGTATATCTCACTATATATTTCCCCGTCTTTCGTAGCCAACAAGCACTTCAGCAACACCGGAAAGCAACTCCGTGACGTGTTTGTGGTTGGCAATCTGTCCGTGTCTCTATCTTAGCGCCGCGAGAGAGAGCGCGAGAGCGTTATGGCCTGCGGTTCGCGCTCTTCCGTAGATAACTGTGCAGAGTTGCTGTGCGGCGGCTCAGACGGTATGATATGATGAGTCATGGGGACTGGCACTCCACTTTTAGAGTCCCGTTGATGCTTTATTCCTATCTCCCTCTGTCTCCCCCTTTCTCCCTCTGTCTCCCCCTTTCTCCCTCTGTCTCCCCCTTTCTTATCTTATCTCCCTCTGTCTCCCCCTTTCTCCCTCTGTCTCCCCCTTTCTCCCTCTATCTCCCTCTGTCTCCCCCTTTCTTATCTTATCTCCCTCTGTCTCCCCCTTTCTCACCCTATCTCCCTCTGTCTCCCCCTTTCTTATCTTATCTCCCTCTGTCTCCCCCTTTCTCACCCTATCTCCCTCTGTCTCCCCCTTTCTTACCCTATCTCATCTCTTCTTACTTTCTCTCTCAATCTCCTCCTTTCTATCTTTACCCCCTCTCTCTCTCTCCCTCCCCTCTCTCTCTCTCTGCTGATGGGGATCTATGTTAGGTTTCTAAAGTCGATTGTCTCTTGGCCTAAGGTTCAGTTTGGTGCTTGATGGAACAGACTAGAGAAAGGGGTCATGATTTGACCCGAGGTAGATCATTTAGGGAAGATCCAGAACTATGTTTCATGATAGGAATCCTCCATACCTGCCTTGTCTTCAGGGCTGTAGTAGGTCATGACCGGTTATGTATCTAGGCTACGATGAACGGTACCGTGGACCGGCGCCGTTATACTGGCATCCTGGTTTATGCAGTTGGTCTTCTGAAGATTTGCAATGCATTATATACATGTTTTTATTGTGAATGGTATATTATTACGACCTACCAATATCAATGAGTGAATTACCAGGTGATTTATTGTTCTAGCGAGAGAAAGAAAATAAATCATTACAATGAAAACAGTTTAATGAAAATCCGTCCGCAGGCATTAAAAAGTTACGGCAAATTTCAGACCAAACTCTCCAGAACAATCTCCATATTATTTACAATTATCCGAGTATTTTGTGGATGTTCAGTCTGCCAGTCTTCGCATTGCTGTACATATGATGACTCAAACCTAAATAATTTAATCTCATTCTAGATTCACAATTCCAGTGAGTAAGAGTGGATTATGTGTGTATTCAATTGAAGAAATGTGGACAGATTCCAACACACACACACACAAAAAACACGCACACAAACTTGACAGAATTTACCCACAAGTCTGAATATTGTGGCATGAGCGCCTGCGACTAGAACGTCTTTATTTGAAAGCGTCAGCGCGAGCTTATTAGGTTTTTCCAGCCGCCCATGTTCCGAGGCTCGCTCAGCACCATGTGCATGCTCTGAATAGTAGCGGCTGAAAATGCTTTCACTTGAAATTCACATCACTTTTTGTTGAACTTCGCCGTTGACCTTTTCCGCCGCTTTGGATTTAGAGCGTCACCGATCCGTGGGCACGGCCAACGCTGTTTAGAGCAAATACCATTGGTCCTGTTTGTCTTTCTACTTCCGGTCCCCAATCTTGTCAGGATTACAGTGTTATAAATTGTTGTTTTTTGAGGCTGTGTTTCTCTGCTGTTTAAGCCCTGTCATATATCCTGAGGACATGCCTAGCTTTAGACTGTCGCTGGGGGTGTGAGACTGCTGTGTGTTTTTAGAGTGGTTTCAGTGTAAGTGTGTCCTTCTGTGACTGAGCAGAACTTATATATGTCTGTGTATGACTGTGTTTATGTGTGTGAAGGTATGTGTGCTTGTATGTGTAGGTATGTGTACGTGTGTAATGTACTGTGTGTGTGTGTGTGTGTTTCCCCACCCAACATGCCGGAGGTAAGCTTAGCTCTTACACCCCAAGGCTACAAACCTGCTCGGTGAATCTTGTCAAAATAAAGGAGGTATCAACAGAGACGGAGGTGCAAGAGGAGGAGGGGGGGAGGAGGAGGAGGAGGAGGAGGAGGAGGAGGAGGGACAAATAACTGAAAGGAGGGGAAGAGGAGGATGAGAAGAGGAAGAGGCCGGGGTGGAGGAGGAGGAGGAAGAAAGAGAGGAGGAGGGAGACACAAATAACTGAGAGGAGGGGAAGAGGAGGAGTAGAGGAAGAGGAGAAAGAGGAAGAGGAGGAGGAGGGAGAGACAAATAACTGAGGGGAAGAGAAAAGGTGGATTAGACTGGGGGGAGGAGGAAGGGAGGAGAAGAGAGAGGAGGAGAGAGAGGAAGCTCTCCAGTTGAAGAGACATACTCTAACTGTGTATTGAGTATACATGTCGTCTTACTAGGCTTTCCTAGCCTGCAGCGTCCCAGGGTAGATAAAGAGTGGCACAGAGGATGTGTCAGACAATAATTAATAGTGAGCTCTTACAGAGAGAGGGAGAGACGCAGTATTAAGGAGCCCACAGGCTGGCTGTCTCCCTGGAAGCAGGACTAGCTAGCTGACTGAGCCAGGGACTAGACAAGCGCTCAGGAAGACATAAAGCAATATGTTTGCTAAAGAGTTTCCTCCACAAACTAACTCTCCTTCCTCTGGACTTGTGCTGTTGGATGATTGAAGGATTAAACAGGGAGAGGCTAGAATCTGGTATCAGGAAAGCAGAGAAGTTTTTATTTGATTTGAAACAATCCTTGGTTCCTTGTTGTCCTTGGTTTTAAGCGCACAGGCTGTTGGGGGCGTGGAAGCAGCTACCAGGTTCTGGTTTGAGAACCTGGGGTTCCTCAGGGTTCCTGTTGTGTGAGCGTGGCAGAGCGACAGTAGGCGTCTGCTGTTGTGTGGCTGTCAGTCTTGACCCCCTCCTCAAGGTCGTGTTTTATAAAGCCTGGCGGTTCACAGCCCTTATCTGGCAGCTGTGCATAAATCCAGCCTGTCTACAGTCCGTCAGAACGGGGGAGGCGTTTATCATCGCTGCTTTGTCGTATAAACTTCTTGGATGGATTCATCTCACTGGCTGTCGTTAAGATTGGGGAGCGAGGAGGTGGTGGTGGTGGTGGGGGAGGGAAGGAGGTTCTTCTCTGCCTGCTGCCGACTCAAAGGTTGATTCCAAATCTCAACTCCCCCTTCCCCTTTGCCTATCCCCCTCCTGCTCCCCTCCCCCCTACCTCCCTCCGTCACACACACAAACACACACACACCTGCCTCCCCAGGAAGGCAAGCAGCCCAACAACTAAATAGTAAATGCAGAAGTCGTCCAAGTGATGACAAGGGAGGGAGAGAGAGGGAGAGTGGGAGGGAGGAGAAGGGGGAGGGAGAGAGGGGAGGGTGGGAGTGAAAGGAGAGGAGGGAGAAATGGAGGGAAGGGAGGGGAGGAGCAAGAGGAAGTGGGGAGAAAGAGAGAGAGAGGGAGGAGGAGAGAGGGGAGAAGAGGATGGAGGAGAGGCAGGAGGGCCTGTGTAGGCAGGTGGTAGACCCTCTTTCTATGAAGACATCACGTCAGTAACAACCCTTTTTGGAAGCGCTTCAGACCGTAAATAAATGAGTGGTATTTCACCACCTGTCTCTCTGGCTCCCCATTAACAACCACCAGAGGAAGAACTCCTCCCTCATCCTCAACACACCCAGGAAGAATGCTGCCATGTAGCGTCTCACCCAGATGTTATCTCCCATCACGCCACACTCTCCTTTTCCTCCCCCCTCCTTCTTCTTCTTCCTCTTGAAATATTCAGTGCTGTGCAGGGGAAATGTGCTGGAGAGGGAGTAATACAGTCACAACAGGCCTGTGTCATTTATAATCACAATCAGGTTGGTGGTGGAGAGGGAGGGAGGAGAGAGGAGGGAGAGAGGAGACAGGAGGGAGGAGAGAGTGAGTGATAGCGAGTGTTGGAGAGACTAGCGTGAGAGATAGTGAGAGAGAAAGAAAGTGAGAGAGTGATGGGAAGAGAGAGACAGAGAGAGACAGAGAGAGAGGGAGAGAGAGAGAGAGAGACAGAGACAGACAGAGAGAGAGAGAGAGAGAGAGATCCTGGTTGTTAGTCTGGCAGCTTGGCTGGTGGCCCTGGCCATTGTAAAAACCTGCAGGGAGCTGCTGGTATAGCTAGCCCAGCTCCAATGACAGGGAGAGAAAGCTGAGGGCTGATGACAGGAGTATGAATGAGAGAGAGGGGTGGGGGGAGAGAGAGAGAGATAGGGAGAGAGAGGGAGTGAGGTAGATACGGAGAGAGAGGGAGAGAGAGGGAGAGAGAGGGAGAGAGAGGGAGAGAGAGGGAGTGAGAGGGAGAGAGAGGGAGAGAGGTAGATACGGAGAGAGAGCGAGAGAGAGGGAGATAGAGGGAGAGAGAGGGAGAAGCTGTATATAAATGAATGGTAAGGTCTGTGCGTTGTGCCTTTGCTGTTAGCAGAGATGTTCACCTTGCCGCTTCATCCCAATAAGATGTTGTTTCTGTGTTTTGCAGCACCTGAATGGTGCTTTGAGAGCTGTTCCACCTCTTGACTGGGTTGTTGTCTGAAGGAATGAAGTCCTTTGGTTGGTTTTTCTGTTGATTTACTTCACCAAGAAAAGATTTTCATAGATGTTTGTAGTGTTAGAGAGTTGAACTGGCAGGTAACACACAGTGTTGCTTCCCTGGTAACCTGTGTGTATGTGTGTGTATGTGTGTGTGTGTGTGTGTGTAGCTGGTGTGGTGTGTAGCTTACCACACAGTGGTTTTCACTCAGTCACACCATCAAAGTCAAAGTCACCTCCAAACAGCCGCTTCCTGTCTGCAGACGACAGCCAGATGGAGCTCTCTGTAGACGCTCACAGGTGTGTGTGTGTGTGTGTGTGTGTAGATGTAGTGTGTAGGGCGTTCATGCATGAGTGTGTGTGAGTGTGTAAAAGATCTAACCTCACCCAGGCAGGCTGGTTGGAGATCCTTGCTCCACCCCCCAGATGAACAGACAGCATGCTGTCTTCTACATTAACTTTACTTCACTTTACACTAAGTTTACCTTCACTAGGCCTTCGGTTGCTACTAGCAACATGGCTGCCCTGACATCATTTCCTCCCTGGAGGGAGGGAGGGTCTGTTGGGGGCCAGAACATGAGTGCACATTAACAGAGTGACTGGCAGATCTCATTTAGTGATTAATTTCACAAGGTTGAACTCTCCTCTGAGAAGTGGCTGGCCTCTGGGCTGAGGGGGGGGGGGGGGCATCTCTGCTTCAAGCCCCAGCTCTGAGCATGTGTGTGTGTGTGTCTACATCTATCTGAGCGTGCATCTCTGCATGTCTCTGTGTGTGAGTGTTTGTAAATATGTGTGTGTGTGTTAATGTTTGGATATATATACACTACTAGTCAAACGTTTGGGCACATTGTCCCATTCATCTGAATTAGAGGATATGTCCAAACTAGTGACTGGTAGCATGTGTCTGTGTGTCTCTGTGAAGGTATCTTTCTCTGTGTGTGTGTGTGTGTGTATGTGAGTGTGGGAGTGTGTGTGAGTGTTTACCCTCTGTTCTATAGGGAAGCAGGTAGATGTTCCTGGCTGCCCACTCACACGATGAGTCACTCTGACTCCACCACAGCCTGATGACCTGTGTCTGTCTCTGAGTGTGTGTGTGTCTGTGTGTGTGTTTCATTATCAGCCTGGTGATGACCTGTGTCTGTGTCTGAGTGTGTGTGTGTCTGTGTGTGTGTTTCATTATCAGCCTGGTGATGACCTGTGTGTGTCTGTGTGTGTGTTTTCCCCGCAGGCCAGTGATGGCGTGTGTGTGGGCGGTGACCTTCCTCCTGGGAGCATGCTCAGTGTGGCCGCTGGCTGACAGTGGGAGGACCAGCCTGGATGAAGCCAACACTACAACGACGACACACACACCTCTGGAGCTCCACACCAGGGTAAATACACACACACACACACACACCTCTGGAGCTCCACACCAGGGTAAATACACACACACACACACCTCTGGAGCTCCACACCAGGGTAAATACACACACACACACACACCTCTGCAGCTCCACACCAGGGTAAATACACACACACACACACACACCTCTGGAGCTCCACACCAGGGTAAATACACACACACACACACACCTCTGGAGCTCCACACCAGGGTAAATACACACACACACACACACACACCTCTGGAGCTCCACACCAGGGTAAATACACACACACACATCTCTGGAGCTCCACACCAGGGTAAATACACACACACACACCTCTGGAGCTCCACACCAGGGTAAATACACACACACAGAAGCATAAACAAACACACAACCTCTCTAGTCTCTCTCTCTCTCTGTCTCACACTCAGACACACACAATTACCCCCCTCCCCCCCCTTTCCCATCCCATCTTGTCATCTCTGTAAAGGTCCCTGTCTCTCTCTCTGACACATCTAACACATCCAAACCCGTCCCAGCACAGGAAGCAGGCTGCAGCAGCAGATCTTTCCCTCTGATCAAACAGCCGACCCCATGGCCCAGCCTGCCTGATCAGGGGCTGTTTGACCCCTGTCACTGCTACTGGAGAAACTGTGTGGCTAATGTACACAGAGGTGGTGTGTGTGTGTGGGTGACATTCCTTTCACTTTCTGACTTTGAGAGATTACACACACACACTTACATTCTACACGCACATACTCACATTCCAGTGTTACACACACACGTCCACACACACTCAAACTACACACACACACACTCCCACTACACACACACACACACACACACACACTAACAAGTGTCCCGCTTTGCGGTTCTTTGTGAGGTGAGGTGTGTTGTCCTCACTGCTCACAGCACAGCGTGCCAAACTGGCATGGTGTGCAGACCGCCAGCGTCAGGGCGGCTCTGCTCCTGAATCCCTGGACAGAAACACGCCTCCTCAGCCAGCCTGCTGCAGGAGCCTCAGCTGGCAGGAGCCTCAGCTGGCAGGAGCCGCTAACGTGGCGCCCCCCGGGCGGCCAGGCTGGCAGGCAGGCAGGCGGGCAGGACGGCTCTGCTCTCTGAGCCGCCAGCTTCCAGGAAAACACAACGGCCACACACATGCTCACACATACACTCTCTCTCACTCTCTCACACACACACACACACACACACACACACACCCTGAAAGCGGACAGAGTTTGGTAAACTCGCTCTGCTGTAAACACAGGAACAGGAAGTAGCTAGATACCTGCCTCCTGTGAGGGGCTGCAGGCGGCCATCTTGGCACAGCTATGGTAGGGGACATTTGATGTGGGCTGACAGAGATATTGTAGCAAGGCGGCCATCTTGGTGAGGTCTTATCAACCTCTGTCTCTTCCTCACCACTCACCCCCCCTTCTTCCCTCCAGCACAAAGCTTTATTTCCAAATCCAATTCTCTGTCTCCCCCCTTCCTCCCCCTTCCTCTCTACCCCCTCCCACAGCTTCAGGATTATAAACAGCCTGCATCCCATAAGAGCAGAGAGAAAGTAGGAGAGTGAGAAGAGGAGAGGGGAGAAGAGAGTAGAGAGAGAGTGAGAGGCACAGACTGGAAATGACTCTCTACAATCACCTGGTGATTGTAGAGAGTCATTTCTCTGACCTAAACTTGAAAGTCGCCACATTAGTGGATCCGGTCACATGTCAGTCCACCTGAAGCAGCTTCAGCTGAAGTCATTAGGCAGCTGGCTGTGAACAGATAGGTGGCAGGAGGGGAGACAGCATACTCTAACATCTCTATTGAGATAGACCAGGAAGGTAGCCTGTCTGAATGTGAATGAGACCGGACTGTGTGTGTGTGTGTTGGGCTCAGTGTGTGTGTGTCTTAGAGACCCTGGCTGTAGACAGACAGTCCAGCCACTTAACAAGTGACTGAGATGAACATGTTTCAGTTATAAGAGTTCAGAATGACTTCTTAAGAACCCTTCCTAAACACCAACAGCAGCAGCAGGGCTCTTCGGTAAACAGTTGTATGCTAATCAGTTGTTTTCCCCTCATTAATGCTAATGATGTATAAAGATTTCATATGAAAACACGATTCCCACTGAGGCTGCTGTTGTTGACATGAGATGAGACTCTCAGCACTGCCCTCTCACCCCTCCCCTTCCCCACCCCAATGCTTCAACTTTGAGTGTTGCCGCAGCAACGTACTCGTGATCAATTGTCTGGGGCAGGGGGGGCGGGGCTGTGGTGGTTGACCAATGAGCTGAGAGATTCCAGAAGGAGTCTGGGTTGGTTTGATGATCTGATGACTCCCAGCCAGGAGAGAGAGAGAGGGCAGAGTCAGGAGAGACACTGGTATCTCAGGGGGATCAAAGTGTGGACTGATCTCCCACCAGACAGACATCAAACAGGACAGGCTCTCTACCCGACAACACAAAAACACAAAAACACAAAAACAACGCTTTTTTTAAAACCTCGCAGTTTTTTTTTCTCATGGCGGTGAGATTTGATGAAGGTCTTCCTGGCTTCCTGTTTCTCTGGGTGTTTCTCTGTCTTCACCGCTCTCTGAACCACCGTCATCTCTCTGCCGTTTAATGCCTGCAGCCTCTCTAGCTGGCACAGGTATCTGAAGCTCGCTCGCCCAACACAGTACCCTGCTGGTTTATATTAGAGTGAGGGGGTGGGGAGGGGGAGAGAGTAGGGAGAAGAGAGAGCAGAAGATGGAGAAATGGAGTCAAGAGAGGAGAGAGGGAGGGGAGAGAAGGGAAGAGTGAGAATAGAGACAGAATGAGAAGAAGAGAGAGAAGAGGGAGGGAGAGAGTGAGAATAGAGAGAGGAGAAAGAAGAGAGAGATAACATGTGGAGGTGTGAATAAGAGTGCCTTCCCAGCAGCCTCTTCTCCACACGGCAGAACAGAGATGGGGAGGGAAGGAGGGAGGGAGGGGAGAGAGGGAGGGGAGAGAGGGAGGGAGGGGAGAGAGGGAGGGGAGAGAGGGAGGGGAGAGAGGGAGGGAGTCCATTCTCTCAGCCTCTGTCCCAGCGTGAGTTGATTGGTTGGCTGTTAGAAGCTAGCTTCCTCCTGGAGGAGTCTGGATGATCATGAGCAGCTTCCTGTGATGGGACTATAAAATACACACACACACAGATACACACCCACACACACACAGACACACACACACACACAGCGGGCCAGATACTCTCTAGGCGTGTTGTGTGGCTGCTCTGTGTTTTACACTACGGAGTGCCACTTGGATGGCAGGGAGGAAGAAGGGAGAGAGGGAGGAAGAAGGGAGAGAGGGAGGACAGAAGAAGGAAGAGAGGAGATGAGGAGACAACAGCCTCTCTCTCTCTCCGCTCTCTCCGTCTGTGTGTGTGTGTGTGTGTGTCTGTGTGTGCCAGTAGTCAGCAGAAGCCCTGTTCCCAGCTAGCACATATGGTTTACACGGCTGGAAGAAAATTGCCTCCATAACTGACAACACCCTCCCTCCCTCCCTCCCTCCCTCCTTCCTTGAGGGGTGTGTGTCTGCCTCCAGCTCCATCTGTCAGGAACATCCTGATGAACTCTGCCACTCTCTGGGTGGTTAAAGAGCATCTTCACAAGGACAGCTCTGCTTCACAATGAGCACTTACACTGTCCTGACACACACACACACACCCTGACACACACACACACACACCCTGACACACACACACACACCCTGACACACACACCCCGACACACACACACACCCTGTGTGGGAGTCATGCAAGTCCAGGTGAACTCCTTGTTCTGGCATGCTGGCATCACAACGTGCAGTGTGGTTCCTGCTGAGCTCGGCAGAGGCTGGGTCTGGATGTGTCTGTGTGGAGAACCCTGTGTGGAGAACCCTGTGTGGAGAACCCTGTGTGGAGAACCCTTAATGACTGTCTCGTTTTGTTTCTGCAGGAGAAGGAGTCTGCAGCTGGACATGGGCCACATGGTGAGTACCACCTCTTAAAGCCAGGCTGGGGGGCAGGATGGGGTGGCTGGGGGGCAGGATGGGGTGGCTGGGGGCCAGGATGGGGTGGCTGGGGGGCAGGATGGGGTGGCTGGAGGGCAGGATGGGGTGGCTGGGGGGGCTATCAATGGCTCTGCCTAGCTTACCTGCAGTCCTTACCATGGCTGTGCACACGCACACACATGGCCACACACGTGTGTGCTGTTAGTGGCTGCAGCATAGCATATTGGATTCCCAGGCGATGAAAAGGTAGCTTCAGGCTAAATGTGGTGAACAACAACACCACCCACCTCTTTCTGTAACACACTTGAGGGGTTAGCGTAACTGTATCACACCCAGCAAGGGTTAGCTTAGCTTCAGCCTTCCCTGTGTGTGTCTCAGACTCGGCCCAGACTGGTTAGGATGTATTGGAGCTCTGCTCCTGCTGATTCCTCCCCAGAGGTTCATTATTCTGTCTGCTTCGAGGCTGAACTTCCCCTGCGTCAAAAAGCAGACACTGTTTTTACTATCTAGCTCTGCTTTGGATGGAAATCATTGAGACTCCTCTCTCTCTCTCTGTCTGGTCTATCTGTCTCTGGCTCTGTCTCTCTCTCTCTCTCTCTCTCTCTCTCCCTTTCTCTGTCATTCTGTCATTGTCCTTCTGTTCATTCTTCTAACTCTCACTCGCCCTCCCTTCCACTCCCCTGCTCCTCAACATCCTTGCTGTCTTCCCATTTGGTCTCTCTCTCTCTCTCTCCTTCCCTCTCTTTCCCCCTCTCTCTCTGTTGCTCCCTCTCTCTTTATCTCTCTCCGTGTGGAAACTCTCATTGTTGTGTCACTGCCTCCTCACTAGGCAGCGATGGCATTAATCAAATTGGCCCAGTTTTGCCTGAGCAGTGCAGACGGTACGAGGGAAAATTGCGTTGGTGCAAAACGCCACACACCGGCCTTTCAACCGGCTTAGACAGTCATCACAAATAAATGACTTCTCAGCAGCTAGCAGTCACTGACTGACAGGAAACTCGGCCAAAGGTCACCTTGTCTTCAGGGGAGGGAGACTAAGGTGTATATCCTTCCTTCCTAACTCTCAGTGTTGTTGAGACCTGTCTGTGAAATTGAATATTGCTAATTTATCTTTATGAGCAGATGTGATTTAATTGGCCTTGTGCGGTTAATTTATGAACCCTTACGGAGTTTTAATCAGAGTTCGTTACCATTTCAAATGAGACAAAGGGAGGAGGGAAGCTACACTGAGTGATCCTGTGGTTCACTTAGAGCTTAATTGAGAAGAAATGATACAGGCCGAGTTTGACAGACGGAAAGACAGAAACAGAAGAACAAGGGAAAAGGCAGGCAGGAAGCAGCAGGAAGTAGAAAAGGAAGACAGTAGGAAGGAAGACAGGAAGGGAGGTAGGAAGGAGGTAGAAAGGAGGTAGGAAGGAGGTAGGAAGGAGGTAGGAAGGAGGTAGGAAGAAGGTAGGAAGGAGGTAGGAAGGAGGTAGGAAGGAGGAAGGAGGTAGGAAGGAGGTAGGAAGGAGGTAGGAAGGAGGTAGGAAGGAGGTAGGAAGGAGGAAGGAGGTAGGAAGGAGGTAGGAAGGAGGTAGGAAGGAGGTAGGATGTAGAGAAGTCAGCCAGGAGTCCAAGGTTGGAGAGGCGATCGTTAAATCAGAGATGAAGAAATTGCCCCAATTTCCATTTTCAAACAGGCCTTCCCTCGAGTCCAGCCACCCTCACAGATTAAAGAAAAGATAACAGATTAAAGAAAAAAGACCCTGAAATGTTTCATCCCACAACGCTCAGGCCGCCATGACGGTCTCTCTCTCCCCCTCACCGCGCTCCCTCTCTCCCTTGCTGACTTAAGCGTCTAGAATGTTTTCTGTATAACTGCTGCATGGGAACTGCACACACACACACACATGCCAACACACACACACACAGGCACACACACTTATACACACTTCAAAGCACACACACACAATAACACACACACATATCCGCCTGTAGCCTTGGCTTTGGTTCCACCAGCCTGGTAGCATCCCAGACTAGTGCCACGTATCCCAGCGGCACCGCTAACTCTCAGGGTTCTCTGGAATAATTAAACTCTCTGCCAAGCATCATTTCACCCACAACTTTCCCAAGTCACCGTCAGAAAGAGCTGCCTCGTAAATCTGCGAGAAATATGCTTTCATCGCTCTGGAAAAACTATAAAAATTACTTACCGTACAATTCATAAAGTACATTGTTAGAAAATCACTGGGCATAGGAAGTTAATCAAAATAAGTCAAATATAAACCCCCAAAGTAAAATGTCTCCTTCATATAGACTTGAAGACACAATCAGAGTTTGTCAGGATGTCAAAGGCAGGACAGTTTTGACAAGTGGTGATTCGCACCGTAAATCAACTACTCTCTTTATTTCACTTCCTCTTTGGTTTTCATCCAATCAGAGCGCAGACTGTGCACATCTCCACAATCAGTGTTCTTCACCTCTCAAGGTCTCGGGAAAGAAAAGCTCAGCAGTAAATTGTGTCTGAGCAAACTCTTTTAGTTTATAAAAAAAAAAGAAAAAAAACTTTGATTACAGCACCCTTTCCTGTGTCTGCAGATATCTAGGGAGGGTATTACTCATGTTGTGAATAACAGGTTCTGAAATCTCTCCTTGCACCCCATCCCGTTGGCTCCTTGCTCTTTTCACTTCCTGTCAGTGGAACCATGAGTACGTCATGACGACAGTGTTCTAGAACTCTCGTCAGGGAACAAATGTTCTGTCTGTGAAGCCGCCTCCTCTGGGAAGCTTCTGATTGGATATTAATTTATTAGCACTTCCTGTCAGTCTCTAGGGGGAGGAGGGGGGAGGAGGGGGGAGGAGGGGGGAGGAGGGGGGTGGAGGGGAGGGGTCGCTGGTGTTTATCTCAGATATTAATGCCTCCATGCTGGTGCCAGCTAACTTCACGAGCTGCGGGGGAATCAACGATGGCCTTGATGAGTCACAACGACTCTCTTCCTATCTCGTCACAGCTCTCAGAGACACACACCCCCCCCCGCCCCCCCCCCCCCCCCGCCCCCCCACATCAGCCGTTGCCGTGGTGAAGTGTAACTTTATTGCCAGGCCTCGCCTGCACTGTGTCACCCTGCTAAGGACAAAGCAGATTAGCATTCCTCAGGGGAGGAGGGGATATGAGTGTGGGGCTGTCAGCTGTGGTTCTGTCAGGGTGGAAACAGCTCTGCATGGCTGACGGCAGGTGTGGAGGCCCCCCCGGGCTGGGAACCTGCTGACGTGTGTCGTTGGTGGAGTCTGTTCTAGAACCCATTCAGCCGTTCTAGAACCCGTCTGCAGTGACGCACCTATTGTAGAATATCTTTGGTGTTCCGAGGTCGTCGTGTGGCATTGAGTTCCATTTGTTGTCTATAGAGGGGCTTTGTGGGGGGGGGGGGGGGGGGGGGGGGCATGAGCTTACTAAGCACCAGAAAGTAAAGAATGGAATAAAAAAAATTGACATACTCATATCTTTATAAGTATATAAACTTTATATTCTTACATTGTTTTCCCAAATACGACAAGCAATTAGCAGAGTTCCCTGTAGCCTGGCGAGGCCCAGAGCTGAGTCTTTGAAGGTGCAGCTCTCAGAATATTCATGGCTGTGCTTGTGGTCGTGTGAAATCCCTTCGCTGCCATCCTGTCCCTTTGTACGGCGTCATGGCGACCGTGACAGACAGGTTGATGTTTAGAGCGTCTCTCCTGCTCAGCGGAGCCTCCTGTCAGCGCAGCCTCGGACCACTCTTCTGTGTTTGTTTGTTTGTGGTCCTTGTTAATGTGGAGAGTGTAGTGTTCATATTCACTGTGTGTTAAAGCCCAAAGCCTCTGGGATAGAATAACAAGCCTGCATGCTAGATAACCTTTCAGTCAGCCAATCAGCCAGCCAGCCTGCTAGCTAACCAGACCGTATGCCAGTTAACCAGTCAGCCAGTCATCAAGCCTGCCTGTCTGCCAGGCAGGAGGGGATTGCCCTGGAGAATTCCTGCCTGTGTTATTGGAATTAAAACACTGAATAATTTATAACTCAACAAATGTAAAAAATTAAATAAATTTATTTTTGTAATACTAGGAGAACCTGCAGCACTAGCGACGAGAGAAACTCTGTTTCAGTGTCAGTTTCAAAACCTGAGAGGAAGAGAGAGAGAGGGAGGGAGAGAGGGAGGGAGAGGGGGAGGAGAGAAGGTGGGAGGGAGAGAGGGAGGGAGAGGGGGAGGAGAGAAAGTGGGGAGGGAGAGGGGGAGGAGAGAAGGTGGGAGGGAGAGAGGGAGGGAGAGGGGAGGAGAGAAAGTGGGAGGGAGAGGGGGGAGGAGAGAAGGTGGGAGGGAGAGAGGGAGGGAGAGAGGGAGGGAGAGAGAGAGGGAGGGAGAGAGGAAGGGAGAGAGGGAGGGAGAGGGGTAGAAGAGACAGAAGTGGAAACAGAGAAAGAGAGAGAGAGAAACACATCAGACAGAACAGAGCAACAGTGTTGTTTTTCAGCACAAAATAGAACTCTGCCATGGAAACCATATGTTCTCAACACCCCGAGGTTCTATTGTAGAACCCCCCCCCCCCCCCCCCCCCCCCCGGACAGGACGTCCCCTCAGGCCCCCCTGAACTCGTCCAGCACGTCTCTCCTGAGTTCAGACTCCCCTCTCCCTGGCACGGTCAGAAGGTTCCAGAACCCTGTGAGCCTTTGAGGTCAAATGTTACTGGGAGGTAGAGAGGGAGGGTCTGTCTCTGTGTCTGTGAGTATCAGTCAGGGTTATTTGAGGCTAGTTTACATCTTCCAGTCAGTTTCTAAATCCCTAACATCACAGCTATACCAGTGTGTCTCTTCTAACACGCACCTGCACACACACACAGAACTAACTTACCAACTCTTAACAGCCACAGCACAGTCATGATTGTGAATTAAGTGCTGTGGTGTAACAAGTACAACCCCAACACACCCAAAAAATACACACACAACATACACACACAACATACACACACAACATACACACACAACATACACACACAACATACACACACAACATACACACACAACATACACACACACAACATACACACACACAATACACACACACAACATACACACACAACATACACACACACACACACACACAGGCGTATCGTTGGGAGACCCAGGCCACAGGGTACTGCAGTTTGTCTCATAAATACTGACACACACAGGATAACACACAACTGAATAACAGCATCATCATAAAGCTGCCTTATTAGGTATCTCTCCCTCTCTCTTTCTCTTTCCCTCTCTCACTTTGTTCTCTCTTTCCTCTCAGTTTCTCTCTCTCCCCTCCACACACACTGCTCTTCTCAGGGGAGATAGTCTTCATCTCTTTTCTAAATGTATTTCATATTCACAGTCAGTCAGAGTGTGGAAGCTTGATGTGGTGTTTAATGAAGAGTCCTCCCAGAGGTCTGTCTGCTGTGGCTTCCTGGTCCTTCAATAAGACGGCCTCACCTTTAAAGATCCCAGCCTCTAGCCTCAGCCTCTAGCCCCAGCCTGACATCTCTGCCTCAGCTAAAGCCCCCCCCATCTCCAGCCTTCATCTTCCCAGCCTCTAGCCCCAACCTCCCAGTCTGAGAAATGGGCTACAGGAATACATTAGACGTGTCATTGACTAAGGGCGTGTGCAGCAGAGATAGGTGAGCGAGAGAAAGATGATGAAATGATTGCTCTGGTCATGTTATGTAAAGCAGGGAATTCTGGGAAATCAGATCTCCTTGGCTTAAAACGGTTAAATTATATATATTTTGGTACCTTTTTATTTTTTATTATTATTATTATACAACTGTGCCAGTTGATGAAAGCAATGCAGTGAAGTTGCCAGGTAAAGTACAGCTGTTAGTGAAGATCTGCCTGATGTTACTGTGAACACAGTATTCAGGCTGGTGGGGGATCATGGTCTTACTGTACCTGCTCAAACTAGTCTGCTCTCAGGGTTAAGGCTTAACAAACACAAACACCCACAGTGAAATCTATATAAGAAATCAGTGTCCAGATCTTTGAGTAATCAAACACCATGCAGTAGCCGAACAAACCTTAAGTTCCCAAAGTCCACAAGTGGTAGCTAGACAAGCTTGGTCTGAAGTAGTGGGCTTCGATCGGGAATGAATATTGGATTCAGTACTGAGACAGTTTCCAGACTAACACAGAATAAGGCTTTAAGGCTGATACTTTTTACCCCTCTCTCCCTCTTTCTCTCTCCCTCTTTTCTCTTCCTCTCCCTTTTTCTCTTTTCTCTCCCTCTCTCCCTTTCCCTCTCTGTCTCTCTCGCTCTCCCTTTCCCTCCCTCTCTCTCCTCTCTCCCTCATTATGCATGAGAGAACCTTTTTTTCTGATTTATGCACTGCTTAGCTTGGGAACAATAAAACCGATTTAGTGCAATATTAAATATTGATAATGCTGTCTTTGAATATTTCAGCTCTAGGTTTAGCTCTGTAGTTTTCTGCTTGGGTGGTACATGGGATTGTTGGTCTTGAGGGCCGGGGTGTGTATGTGTGAGTGTGTGTGTGTATGTGTGAGTGTGTACGTGCATGTTTGTGTGTGTGTGCACGTGTAGTGTGAGAGCATTCAGTGAGAAAACATAGAGAACAGTCTCCTGTAGAACGCATCCCTGATGAACCCAGATAAAGACGTTCTACCGGAGGGTTCTGTGATTCTTCAGAAAGGTTTCCTGTTACCAGAGGGAACAACATCATTCTTGTTCTTTATTTTCTCAACCGATCTGTCTTCCTCTCTTCTTCTTCCTCCTCCCCCTCCTCCTTCTTTCTCTCCTGGTTTCTCTCTCTCCCTCTCTTTCTCTTCCTCCATATCAATCCATATCTCCATTTCACTCCATATCTCTCTCCCTTTATCTCTCTCCTTCAAATCTCTATCCCTCCGTCTCTGTCCCTCCATCTCTGTCCCTCCATCCCTATAGTCTCAGCAGACTAGGTTGTGTGTTTGGTCCAGTCTCCAGTATGACAAGCTAAATGATGGTGACAGCCAGTGTTAACTGTCTTAATAAAGCCCCTCCCCTTCATTTCTCCTACTCTAGGATGAAGACATTAAATATATTCTGACCTCTATTAACCTCCCCCCAAAACTTAGTGGAAATGCATTTGAAGCTATTTATTAATGTGAAACAAAATTGATGGCAATTTCACTCACGAACGTTGCGGTCTGTGTCCTAATAAGAACCTGCCATGCTCCTTCTCTCTCTCCCTCTCTTCTCTCTCCCTCTCCTTCTCTCTCTCGCTCTCTTCTCTCTCCCTCTCCTCTCTCTCCCTCTCCTTCTCTCTCTCCCTCTCTTCTCTCTCACTCTCCTCTCTCTCTCGCTCTCTTCTCTCTCCCTCTCCTCTCTCTCCCTCTCCTTCTCTCTCTTGCTCTCTTCTCTCTCCTCTCCTTCTCTCTCTCCCTCTCCTTCTCTCTCTCCCTCTCCTTTCTGTCCCTCTCCTTCTCTCTCTCCCTCTCTCACCCCCCCCCCCCCCCCCGGGGTACTGGGAGAGCACTGTAAGATGTCTAATTATATTCATCTATAATTGATATCATATCTCAATATTATTCAGCAGCGAACAGAGAATTGTGGAGTTTAATTCTCCCACCAGGAGATGAATCACACGCGATTGGCCAACATTATCGTCCAATAACATTTAAATCGATACGTGTGATGTAGGGTAGGGAGGGGGTCACCTGCGAGCGGGGGACGGGGACGGGAGGGCTGATCATTGTCTGCTTCAGCAGAGAGCTTATTGTCCTGAGGGGGGGAATGTGCTGTTGTCATGGCAAAGAAGGAGAGTGCGGTGTTGTCATGGTGAGGAGGGTGTGGCATTGTCATGGTGAGGAGGGGGCGGGACACCCCCCCTGGTGTTTACCTGCTCTGGCGTTTGTTGTCGCTGAGAAGCGAAGGTTTGGTTTAGCTGCGTCAGTCATAGACCTCCTCCCCTCACCTCCTCCCCCCTCTTTCCCTCACCCCTAGAGAGTCTGTCTAAAGTCTCTGAAGATTAGAAAGGCTTGACCAGACAAGTGGAGTGAGGAGGGACCCCCCCCCCCACCCCCCCAGGGTCTTCTGTGGCTCCCTCCCTCTTCCTCTCAGGACTGAGAACTCTGGTGGTGTTTGAACATTGATGAAAGGTTGAGGCGATGAAAGGACAAGGAAATGAGAGGGAGAAGGAGAGAGACAGGGTGAGACACAGAGAGAGAGACAGACAGAGAGAGAGAGACACAGAGAGAGACAGAGAGAGAGAGACAGACAGAGAGAGAGAGAGACAGGCAGAGAGAGAGAGAGACAGAGAGAGAGACAGACAGAGAGAGAGAGAGACAGGCAGAGAGAGAGAGAGACAGAGAGAGAGAGACAGGAGAGAGAGACAGAGAGAGAGACAGGGAGAGAGACAGGGAGAGAGAGAGACAGAGAGACAGGAGAGAGAGACAGGGAGAGAGAGACAGAGAGAGAGAGACAGGGAGAGAGAGACAGAGAGAGAGACAGAGAGAGAGAGAGAGACAGAGAGAGAGAGAGAGACAGGGAGAGAGAGACAGAGAGAGAGACAGGAAGAGAGAGACAGGGAGAGAGAGACAGAGAGAGAGACAGGGAGAGAGAGACAGACAGGCAGAGAGTTGCCAGGTAGGAAGGTAGCTGTGTAAACAGAGTGTTGTTCTCCCAGCATGGCCAGTCTGTGGTGTTCCTGCAGAGGGTGGGCTGATGCTGTTTATTTTGACTTACCTTTTGATATTGTGTGTGTAGGCGTGTGTGTGTGTGTGTGTGTGTGTGCTGGGACATTCTGTATCAGTGTTTGTATTGTTTTTGAATGCTGCAACAACAAATTGACTCTCCAGGAGTAAAATAAATCAAGTTGTCTGACTTTAATGGGTTAAACTCTCAGTTTGGTTCCCAAGGACATGGATCCGTAGTTTCAGTTCTACCTTTACACTAACAGACTGATAGCAGAAGGTTATTAAATGCAGTTTGGAGAGTTGTGTGTGTGTGTGTGTGTATTTCATGTGTCTTTGTGAGTCTGGCTTACTTTGTGTGTGAGAGAGAGGGTATGTAAAAGTATGTGTATGTGTGTGTGTGTGTGAGTATGTAAATGTGTGTGTGTGGATAAAGGTGCTTTGCAGTCATAGGAACCAACCCTGCCATGCGATTAGCATACGATTATCATGTTGTGCTAGGAACCAACCCCTGCCATGCGATTAGCATACGATTATCATGTTGTGCTAATGGATGCTGTCTGCTACAGCTATGCGGTGGAATCCTGCGTTAGCTCGCTCGCTAGCTGCTGCGAGCTGCCAGATCACTGCCGATGCTTTCCTTTGGCTCAGCAGACTGCTAGACTCCCCTAGCTGGTCGCTATCTAAACACACCACCAGCATCTCCTTTGGTTGGAATCAGCATATGTTAGTCCATGTCTCCGGCTTTCCATAGGTAAAAAAAATAAATAATACCAAAAATAAAATGTATTTAAAGTTTGATACAGGGGAGTTCTGATGCAGCTGAGCTGCGTCAATAAAGGAATTTTCCCAGAATGCGTTGCTCTACTGGGAGACCCTGATAGGGAGGCCCTGATGGGAGACCCTGATGGGACAACCCTGATGGGAGACCCTGATGGGAGACCCTGATGGGAGACCCTGATGGGACACCCTGATGGGAGACCCTGATGGGAGACCCTGATGGGAGACCCCTGATGGGAGACCCTGATGGGAGACCCTGATGGGGAGACCCTGATGGGAGACCCTGATGGGAGACCCTGATGGGGTTGTTTGGTTCTCAGCGAGCCGCTCATCTCCCAGGACGACGGTGGTGTGATTGTGTTGTTAGTGGTGACGGTGTTTGGGCTGCTCATGTTAGTGTCTGTCCCCTGGTGCTGGTCTGCTGGACGGAGAGGGAGAAGGAGGGAAGGAGAGAGGGAGAAAGAAAGAAACATAGAATAAAGAGGGAGAAATCCCCATGGAGTTTAAACTCAGCTGGATTACAGCTAGGATTACAAACCCAATTTACCCAGACACTCCAGGAGTAAGGGTGTGTGTGTGTGTCAGTGTGTGTGTGTGTGTGTATGTTCTGTATATTCAAAAGGAGCCAGGCTGGAACCTTTCTCTATATATCTCTACACCCACTTACTACCCATCATTCCCCCCACCCCAGCAGGGTTCCAGCCAATCAGAGGGCAGGGGATGAGGCAAGAGCACATGGCCAATGGGAAGGAGGTTGGCAGGTGGGTCATGTGACCTACCCTCCTCTTTCTCACACACACACACACCCACAGCCTCTCTCTCACACACACACCACACACACACACACAGACTCTCTCTCTCTCTGGGTGGATACAAACATCAGGAAGGTGATGAATGCCATTTGTCTTGAAAAGCAATCTTACCTGGATGGTGTTTTTCCCTCCTCCATCCATCCCTCCTTCCCTCTCTCTCCTCCTCCATGCCTCCCTCCATCTCCTCTCCTCCTCCATCCCTCTCCTCCCTCTCCCTCTTTCCCTCCTCAGCCATCCCTCTCTCCCTCTGCCCCTCTCTCTTTTCCTCCATCCCTCCCTCCTTCCCTCCCCCCTCTCTCCCTCCTCCTCCATCCCTCCCTCCCTCCCGCTCCCTCCCTCTCTCCAGAGAAACCTGTTAGGCTGATAAGTGATATTTATAGCCATTGACAGCTGTGAAGGAGCTGTCCTGCATACACACACAGTCATACACACACACAATCATACACACACCTACACACTCATGCATGCATGCATACATACACATCTACACACTCACACATACTAACACACCTGCACTGTCACACTGGAACTCAGAAACTGGAGTTTTGTTTTCATTAAATGCCACCTTCCACTCTTCCTCTTTTGTTCTGTCCCCTGCTTTTTCTCCTTCTCTT
>CM059343.1:773930-816430 GCA_030340685.1 Protosalanx chinensis | reverse complement strand
CCTGAGGGTTTATTTATCCTGGCAAGAAGCCTGAAACTCACCCACCACTACCCGCAATAAATCCACTTTTACTGGGAGGAGATCTGCAGGAAACGACCCAGAGAAAGACTTGAGCTTATCAAGGAAATCTAATACTTCACATTCATAAGGATCCTATCAGGATTCAAACCAGAAAGAATTCAGGCTGGTTTCTCTCTCTCTCAAAAAAAAAGATCTCAGTTTGACGACTTGGTCATGATATCTGGAATAATGAACTTGTCACAGAAACCTTTTCCCTGGCGGCAAAAAAAGAAAGAGAGAAAGTTTCTAGGAGTTTTCTCTCTCCTGGCAGCAGCAGCCCCCCTCACACTGCTAACAGCGCTAATGGAGGCCGGTCAGGTCTGTGCTGCTTGGCAGGTCACCCTGAACACGATGGCGCTGGTGCCTTTGTGAAGCCAGCTTTGGTTTATTACTGAGGCAGAGGACAGGAAGGTGTGCTGTTCACCTCCCAGGAAGAAGGTGTCTGTGTTATTAGGAGGTGGAAACCCTGCTGAGAGATACTAGCAGAGAGGACTTGGGAAGGCTGTTATTATGATATTAAGGAGGGCTTTGTGTGCCTCCACTGATGGAAGACAGCCTCACCTAGCTACAAGGCAAGACAGTTAGTGAGGGTGGGGGGTTACATCTGTGTGTGTCTGTGTGTGTGTGTCTGTGTGTGTGTGTCTGTGTGTGTGTGTCTGTGTGTCTGTCAGTGTGTGCGTCTGTGTGTGTGTCAGTGTGTGTGTCTCTTTTGAAGGGGAGGGTTGAGATGAGGTCATGTCATCCTCATCCTCTCCCCCTCCTCCCCCTCCTCCCCCTCCTCCCTGCCTCCCTCTTTCACCCTCTCCTGTAGGTAGCCTGTCTGCACGCGCTCAGTCCAACCCTGTGATCTGTGAGGCGGCTTAAATCAAGCTGGCTGCTGCTCGCATCACTTCCTCCCTGACTGCTCGCATCACTTCCTCCCTGACGTCACGTCTCTCAGCACGGGACCAGCAGACTTACGGCAGCCAGATAATCTTTGCCTCCATCACACACACACACACACACACACACACACACACACACAGATCAACAGAGACTGACAGACATGACCGACATGCAGACGTGCAGAAACAAAATAGGTTGCATGTCAGGATCAGCTTTTCTATCTCTCTCTCTCTGTTTCCCTCTCTCCACCCTCTGTCAACCTCTCTCTCTCTATATATCTAGCAGCTACACACATCACATAGTCAGGATCTGGAGCTCCTAAATAAGAGTGTGTGTGTTGGCGTGTCACCGCGGCGCTCACTAGGCTGCCTTTGAACATCAAACAAGCCCCCGAGCCTCCAGGAGGGAGATGATGAAGGAGGCTGGAGGTTTAGCGTGCTAGCGTGCTAGCTGACTGCAGCACAGACGACCTCAGCCAATCAGGAACAAGGATAGGAGGCGTCACACGAGACGCCCAAGTTCACGGTCTGATTCTCTGAGAGCAAAGACCCCCGCTGCTTCACCAATACAGGACAACATGCCATAAAAGAACAATATAAACACATATAAGTATATAAATATATATATATATATATATATATATATATATATATAATTGTGTGTATGTGTTTACACTACCAGTCAAAAGTTTGGATACATTTTTCCAATGGCGTTCAAATGGTGTGTCCTAACTTGTGACTGTACAGAGAAAGTAGCTGGATTTCTTTGAAAGATCTCTTGTAAATGAACCTTAAAGAAGGTTCCTCAGGTCATGCAGGGTCTGTTATTACTGTGGGAGACACCATGAACCAACAGAAATCACATGTACAGGTTTTTACCCCCAAGAAAACACAGAAAGGACTTTGTCTCTTACCGTAACATCGTCAACAGAAGGTCATTGGAGATCAACGGCAGGGCAGGGTCAAAGAGGGGGAGAGAGGGAGGGAGGGAGGGAGGGTGAGAGGGAGAGAGAGGGAGGGAGGGGGAGAGAGAGAAAACAGGTTAGTGATAATTACTTCCAACCTTCCCAACAAGCGTTTGCTGGTCTAGTCCACATGGAGGCTGGGGGACAGTGTTTGTGCTGTCAGGATCTCTGAGTGGACACACTGTAAATAACAGCAAAGGGGAGTGGGGGGGGGTGGGGGGGGTGGTGTAATTAAGCCATTAGGTGTTAGAGCAGTCACTGAAAGAGGCAGGTGTCAAGTGGGCCGTGCAGCAGAATAAACCAACTAGGAGACGCTGATCTACAGCAGGAGTTAAGAGGAGTGTGGGGGGGTCAGGCCACATAGGCCAACAGCGGGCGACCAAGGGTGAAATGAATTGGGCCAGAAGGGGAGAGAGGAACTCTTTATTCAATTGGGTTTCCAGATCTGCCACCCAGACTTCCTGCCCTCCTGCTGAGAGAACAACATGTGTGTCGCTGCGTTTGGATGAAGATGGTTGGGTTTTGATCGGAGTTATCCTGGAGAGATGAAGAGTGCTTCTGGATGCAGAGTTAATGGACGGCCATGATGGAGCGACGTGACGGTTTAAAGAAGAGTGATTAAAAAACGAACAGCGACGCTTTTAATTTCATCTTCACCCACAGCCTGGTACATCCCTCTGACCTTGTGAGGCCTGAGCTGCCTGTAAATCAACTCTGTCTGCATGAGACTATCGTCTCTGCCCCCCCCCCCCCCCCCCCCCCCCCTCCCCCGTGCTGGGCGACACAGCGGGCCCCAACTTTATAGGGTCAATGTAATATGACATCATTCTAAACGGCCCGGAGTTAAATCAAAAAGGGGCGGGGGGGTTTGTTTGACCGCTGAATGGGAGGGGACTGTTATGCAAATGTGACCTTTTGACCTCCTCCCTGACCCCCCCACTGTGAGGAGTCGCAGAAAGGAGATAAAAGGGAGGAGGGGAAGTGGAGGAGGGGAGGGGGAGAGACATGACGACACACTAAGAGGTTCATTACCCACAATCCTTAACGGGTCAGTGCAAATGAAGATAAAATGCAATATGTTGAATCCCTTTGATTTAGTGGGGGTGCAGCCCCCTGAGGGGGGGGGATGCTTCGATTTTCAGCACTCAGATGAACACACACACCAACGCCTCTTAATGGCAACATTGTGAGAGTGTGTGTCGTCAAACAGGGTGTGAAATCTGCTCTAAAAAACTGTGACCAGGACGCTGACATTTCATCAACAATCTGCCTCCATGACGAGGGCTGGCACACTCAAATCGCTTAAGATTCGCACCTTAAACCTTGCTCTACTTTAATAGCAAACGCTTTTTTATAGGTAAACACTAAAATCCTGTGTTTAAAAAAAGAAAAGATAAGTCTTTATCCACGAACCTTTCTAAGAGCAAATAATCCACATTATGTGTGGATTTACGTGTTCAACATCGCTGATTTAGCTACCAAGAGGGTTTAAAGACTAACAAAAGACATTTCCTTTCAGCAATTTCTGGATGGTTTGGAATTGTAATACTGCATGGGTGAGCTTTTCTAAACTCTGAATCCTGCTCTTTACAAAACCTACACACAGCGTGTGTGTAGGACAGACTTGTAGTAATCTTTCAAGATGGCAAATGCTTTCAATCCTGCTCTTGTTATGCGTCTCAGTAGAATTTAAATGAGCTAACATCGCAATCGGCAGATACAAAAAAAAGTTTGAACCTCAAAGAAAACGACCTCGATCGTAACTTACTTTCCCTCCAAAATGAAAAGCATGTGCTCCGGTCAGAAATACCAGCGGTCGAGAGAAATGTTACTGTTTTGGTGAACCTTACGGTTGGGGTTTGTGTGTGGGCGGTCAGGAATGGGTGTAAATAAATATGATCACACGCTCAGTTCAAGAACAGCACAGTCACAGCTGCACGCGTGGAAACACGTCAATGACAACAGCCTCAACGATCGCATGGTTATCGATTTGATAAGGAGAGGAGAGATAACTTTCCATCACGGTGTTCAGCTTCAGCTGTAACAGAGGGAAGCCAGACTGAAGCACACAGAAGAAATCAAAGAACTTGAACATGATCCTCCTTGTTAAACCAGAACACTAACCACATCTGCTCTGAGGCGTCTGTGGTGGAGGAGGAATCCAGCTTCAAGGCAGTTAGAAATGTCGTCTCCACAGGGATTTCATTGCGTGGAGATGATCATTGTGGAAGAGCTCAAGAAGTTCATTCCTTCGATAAGAATACTTTGGTGACATTTTCCGTTTAGCAGACGCTCTTATCCAGAGTGACTTACATCAAGTACAGGGATGAGGAAAGTAAGGTGAAGTGCCTTGACCAAGGACACAATGTCGCGTTGGCACAGCCAGGGTTTGAACCGGGAACTTTTTGATTACTAGCCCGACTCCCGAATTGCTCAGCCACCTGACTCCCTGATTAGGATCGTAGATCAATTAAGCTTTGCTCCAAAACAGCGATTTAGATCAGAAAATACACACATCAAACATCAAACTACCCTGGGTGGTATGAAGAAAGTAAAAATATAAAAATAATGTCAAAGTAAAATATTGATTAAACTTAATATTCCAGATAAAGGGTCTCAAGGTTTAGAATGAATGATGTGTGTATCCAGGATTAGTATCCCTGATTCAATATGTGAGAGGACACACGAATATTGTTGTTCTGATGTCTGGCTAAATCCTTGCGTGTCAAACCCCCCCCCCCAGTGGGGATTTCCCTGCAGGAATGTTTCAGTAGCAAAAGTTCCCAAGGCAAAGAGCTCTTTTATCATGTACGTTGCCCCAGAACTCTGATCCGGGTTCTTAAGACTTAACCCCAAAGTAAACTGATCCAATATGAATCAGCTATATTGACTTAGAACAGGAAAGTAGAGTGTATCAGGATATGAAAAGATCAATGAGCCACTTGTTTGTATAATCTCAGAGATTTAACCTAGAAATCCACCCCCCAACCCCCCCCCCCCCCCCCCCACACCTGCGTTTTAACAAAGACAAACAGCATAGTGATAACTCTTAAGCCCCGAAGCAGAAAGTGCGATATTCTCCCAGAGTTCACAGCTACACGCACAACATTAGCGCCTGCAACAAAAAACCTGCCTGTTGTATCGTACATCTCGGCTGTCACCAGCCCTGCCTTGTTCATTAGTAACCCACACAGAACCTGTGAACCATCTTAATCAGACATTAAGCAGGGACCAGCCAGCAGACTCAGAGAGGGATCCCAGAGTGAGAGGACCCCAGAGTGAGAGGACCCCAGAGTGAGAGGACCGGCTCCTGGAGCCTTAAGGGCCAACATCACAGCTCAGCAGTCCAGAACCAGCTGTCAGCAGAGATGGATCTACCTCTGAATGACTGCACACATCACCGACACTGACTGATCCACTCCACAGCTGCTCAGCATGCTGGGTAATGGAAGGACAAGTCAGACTCTGGCTGTGTGTGTGTGTGTGTGTGTGTGTGTGTGTCCATGGACCCCCTCATCTCCACCCCCAACACACAACACCCCCCCACCTCCGAGTCCTCCCAAAAATACACACACCACCACCACACACACATCCAGCCGCCCAACACTGCCCACTAAGTCCTCCACACCCCCCCATCCCCCCCCCACCCCCCCTCTCCTACCCAGCCATCAGGCTCCTCCAGCCCCCCCAGGCTTGCAGCTCCAGTAAGGAGCAGGTCTTACACCGTCACGACACCCCTCCTCCTTGATTTAAAGGTCACACCGCAGCCAATTAGCGCTGACATTTCTAATTAGGATTCTCCACAACGACTGACATACATTTCCATAAGGGGATAGAATTGCTTCATCCCTGTTCTTTCTCAGGGGACGAGGCGAGTGTCGCACCCACTTAGAAAAAAGGGCCTGGCTCATTTCTAGCTCCATCATTTCTCCCAGAGCAGGTGGCCATGAACCTTTGGGTACAGCAGAGACTTCAAACCACGGCTTTTGTTTGCTTTGAGAGCCTTGAGAGTGCGACTCTCCACCTTGACGTTCTCTCAGGAACGTTGCTTAGAGGATATAGAAAAATTGAACTCAAATGAGTGTTGAATGCTGAAAACCCCGCCCCTGACCTGCCTGAAGCCCCGCCCCCCGACCTGCCTGAAGCCCCGCCCCCGACCTGCCTGAAGCCCCGCCCCCCGACCTGCCTGAAGCCCTGCCCCCGACCTGCCTGAAGCCCCGCCCCCGCCGACCTGCCCTGAAGCCCTGCCCCCGACCTGCCTGAAGCCCCGCCCCTGACCTGCCTGAAGCCCCGCCCCCGACCTCCCTGAAGCCCCGTCCCCGACCTGCCTGAAGCCCCGCCCACATCTGTGCATGGTTACCATGGTGGCCGTTACCGGAAACCTGCCTGAAGTCTTAACAGCCATTTATCAGGTGTGTGTGTGAGTGTGTGTGTGTGTGTGCAGCGTGCCGGGTTAACAGTAGGACTACTGCTGTTCAACATACAGTGTGTGTGTGACTGGCTGGTGTATAGGCAGGCTGGACAGTGTGTGTGACTGGCTGGTGTATAGGCAGGCTGGACAGTGTGTGTGACTGGCTGGTGTATAGGCAGGCTGGACAGTGTGTGTGACTGGCTGGTGTATAGGCAGGCTGGACAGTGTGTGTGTGACTGGCTGGTGTATAGGCAGGCTGGACAGTGTGTGTGACTGGCTGGTGTATAGGCAGGCTGGACAGTGTGTGTGACTGGCTGGTGTATAGGCAGGCTGGACAGTGTGTGAGTCACTCTTCTTCCACAGTGATCCTACTGTGAGTGTTCAGTGATGTGGTCTAAAGCTTCACTGCAGAGTCCTTCTAACCCTCCCAGGGCCTCTGCTAGGGGGGCTGCTATTGTGCTGCAGGAACGCCGCCCCCCCCCCCCCCCCCCCCCCCCCGCACGGCACGCTTCGATGGAGGCGCTACACGGCTGTTCAGGGACGATGATGGGGGATTCCTAACGATGCTGGATTGCTGATTGCTCATTCATGAAAATGCGAGGAGAAAACTTCAAAAGAAGTCCATCTGGCCAATAGAAAGTCCAGAGTGTTTTTTTTTTGTTTGTCTTTTGGTCCTTCATCATTCCTAAACTGTTTATTTTCACCACAGTAGGTGGTTAACCAGATTGTTTGTTTTAAAAAGGCAACTGAATTCATGAAAAGCACTCGTCTGATGAAACAAGATGTTTTCCTGCGATTGAGTTCCCTCTGAGTCCAGGACATCACTACTACAATCTCACTAAAGGGTCTGGTCTCATCCTTGGTGTTACCAAGACAACAGAGGACATTCTGTCAACTTCAGATCATGGGAAACCCAAGACACCAAAGTCTCTGGTCCAGTTAGCTTTGCTTGGGAAGGAAACTATTTCAGCTGGTGTGTAGTTGCTTGGTTGACACCCAAAAAAAACCTGCACCTTCTTGGCCCTTGATGGCACACGGTTCAACGTCACTGTCCCAGAGAATGTTCTGCCCTTCCTACACGTTCTGGAAAAGGACCCTGAGGACCACTGGTCTGGAGGCCAAACCGAGCTGAGAGCTGCTGAAGCTGCTCAGACTGAGAGCCTGTCTGGAGGGGGGGGGGGGGGGGGGGGGGCGGGTGGGGGGGAGCAGAGAGGTAGAACCAGCCCTTACCCAGTCCCCCAGCATGCTGTAAAGCACAGCAGAAATGATTATAGGTCTGTCGTTTGAAGTCCCCCCCCCACCCCCCCACCGCCCACCTCCACCATCAACCCCCTCCAATGGACCAGACACATATTTCATTTCCCCTTCTGTTAAAGTCTTCTCGCCTGTCAAAGAGTCCTGATGCATTCATTCCACTATAATTCTCTTCCATGATATTAAATAACGGCAGAATGGTCCAGTGGACCAATGATGGGTGCCATCCAGATCCGGTTATAAGTATGCACAGCTGTAGAGAGGCAGTGAGGCAGAGAGACACAGGCAGGGAATAAGGGAGGGAGACTGAGGCAGGGAATAAGAGAGACTGAGGTAGATATTGAGGGAGAGTCTGAGGCAGAGAGACTGAGGTAGAGAGACTGAGGGAGAGTCTGAGGGAGAGAGACTGAGGGAGAGTCTGAGGCAGAGAGTCTGAGGCAGAGAGACTGAGGGCAGAGAGACTGAGGTAGAGAGACTGAGGCAGAGAGAGTGAGGCAGAGAGACTGAGGCAGAGAGACTGAGGGAGAGAGACTGAGGGAGAGTCTGAGGGAGAGAGATTGAGGGAGAGTCTGAGGCAGAGAGTCTGAGGCAGAGAGACTGAGGCAGAGAGACTGAGGCAGAGAGAGTGAGGCAGAGAGACTGAGGGAGAGAGACTAAGGC
This sequence comes from Protosalanx chinensis, assembly GCA_030340685.1. Lineage (NCBI taxonomy): Eukaryota > Metazoa > Chordata > Actinopteri > Osmeriformes > Salangidae > Protosalanx > Protosalanx chinensis. The sequence continues at coordinate 808,196 of CM059343.1, read as the reverse complement.
AGAGAGTCTGAGGCAGAGAGTCTGAGGCAGAGAGACTGAGGCAGAGAGACTGAGACAGAAATATGTAGAATAGCTTAGCAAACAATCCCCCCCCCCCCCGTAGTTCAAGGATCAGACACTTGCTTCAGTGTTTTATACTGTGTGCCTGCGATCGGAATTCAGTCTGTCTTTGGCCTAGTAAAGTTCAGGGGGGGGGGATTGTTTTATATTTATAAACGTACATCAAAGCTTAGTCTAGCATTGCTGAAGCGTTTCCTTGTGGGCCAGTGAGGGCAACAGTGTGGTTTAAGAAATACCGACAATCAAGTAAAGCACTGACTGTCTCAATTCACTAAGAAAAATAAAGGCTGTCAAAGATTTAACTTTGACGCAGAAACACAGATAAGCATTCTTCTTAGCAGTTCAGAGACTTAAGCTCTTCTCTAGTCTGTGTACAGTGTGTAAGAAGCAGACGGTAAGAACACACAGACTGTAAAAGGTTCACAGACGTTACGATGAGAGGAGCTGGCGTCTCGGTCTAGTGAAGCATCAGTAAGAACACAGACTGCTCCACAGACGGCGTTACACAGACCGACAGCTACACGTGACCCTCGCACTGCCCATGAATGATGTAATCTCTCCGGGACGTCTCGTCTGACTCTGCCAGCCTCAAACTTTCCATTTGGCCTCCGGCCTCTAAACTGTGGCTGTGGATGGAAACAGGCTGGTCTGTGGTTGATCTATTTTAAAGCACAGCTGCTTGAAAATGAGAGAGGGAGAAGAATAGATGGCCTCTGAAGGGGGTGGTTCAAATCAAACGGATTTTCGAATCTATAAGGGGAAATGAGGGTTTGCGAATATTCCCTCATATCGCGTGTGGGGCGATGAATATGGAAGGCAACATATCAATCGTTCGGTAACGTTCTCCTCACCAGTAGATTCAGTCAACAAACCAAAACACACCCATATTTCCTACATTCTGGTTGGTCTGAAATTATTATAAATGTGTTTTGACGGCTGGGCTTGCTATATTTATCAAAACATAAAAAGGAAAAAAAGAAATATTAGAATTTCAATCAGTTTTGAAAAACTGAGGAGAGAAGCGAGTCAAAGGCTTCAACCACTGCAGCTTTTTTTTTTCTGTTTCTATTTTCCTTTTACGCGCAGATGAAAACCAGGGCAATGACAAGACAAACCTCTGGAGTCTGGAAAGAAAACAACACCAGCAAAGAAATAATGAAGTAAAAAATAATAAAAACTCCTCCGCTGCAAACGAGGCCATGCAATATGCAGAAGGCATGTTTCAGGCCAGTGTGGGTGGAGCTGGGGGGGGGGGGGGGGGGAGGTGTGAGGTGTGTTTGAGGAAGGTGAACAGGGCCCTTGGCTGCTGCTGCCCCCCCCCCCCCCCCCCATCCTCCGCCCTGTAACCACACCGCCACTTCAAGCCCTCTGGGGGAGGGAGCATGGCTGGGTGCTCCAGCCCGTCTGTGTTTCCCTCTCAGGTTATTTCACTTCTTCAGGGTCCCCCGGAGGAACAGTAAATTAAAGAGAAGTCTTTAACCATAAAACGTTCTCTTAAAAATGGAGGATGTGTGGTGAAGACAGCTGGGTTCCAGCCCCCTGGTACCAACACGGTCCAAAAACATCCAGAACATTCTCCTCTGAGAAGAAGTCTTAAGACAGCCTGCATTTTTTTAAAGATGAATACTGTCTTCGATATTTATGGTTTTAATTCTTCTGTATCAAAATGTTTTTTGTTTAGTAGTCTTTTCCTTATTTATTAAAAGGGTTTTTACTTTAGTTTATTTGTTCCTAAGACATTTGGGCAGTCTAGTATATTCTCTGGTTTCAACAGGGTCGTGATTCAGAATCAGAGAATGTCCACAACACACAGTGGTGCTCCAGACGAACACCACAGCACTACATCCCCTAACAGTGAATCACTACGCAAATACGTTTATCCATTTCCCCCCCCAAATCTAGTTAGACACACACGCTTCCTGCGGTTGTGTTTCCATCTGGATGAAGAGACGCTGGGTTTGTGTGTTGTTTGTGTGTTTTCTTTCCTCAGATGATCTCAGGTTACTGAGATGGCTCACTGATTTGGTTAGAGCACGCTCTGATATTGGTTTTCAGCTCAGGTTCAGAATTATCTCTTTGAGGTCGGCCTATGTGTCTGGCAGCTGGTACCATGCGCACCCCCCCCCCCAGCCCCCCCAGCCCCCCCACCCACGCATGACTCACAGAGAACAGGGGCCTCGACACCCGACCACAAAGACACAAGCTGCGTTCAGCTGTCAAGACGAAGAGGAGGGAGGAGGAAGACCCAGGGGGGTTCGACTGGACACCAGCCACTGGGCAAACATGGAGAAGATCTGTCTTCAGGCTGGCAAAACAGGATCGAATGGAATTCAGTTCTTCTAAAAAAAACGCGGCCCCTTGCAATATCTAACAGTTGAGTTCAACCGCTAGCTTAACAAAAACTAAAAGATTTACAACAAAACACCTGCAACTATACTGGACAGGTTTAGGACTTTCTAGTGATTTAACTGCTTTTCCTGTCTCACTAATTACCCTCCAGCAGCATTTAGCATGTCCAGGTCAAGGTCAGGTTTCCTACTGGGCTAAGTGCGTTCACATTCACCCATTAGAGAGGTAAATGTAATTTCTCAAGAAGACACAGTATTGTATTGTACCTGCAGACGAATCCTCCCCCCCCACATGATCATATTAAGCATGAAGCTGAGAGGAGGGAGGAACGATATCATCCAGAGATGTTCACCACTACACTCTCGCATGTATCGATCGGAAAAAAAGACACAGAGAACCATTACCTAATAACGGCCGTGTAATAACTATCCGATTCTCTAACTGGATTTCCGACCCATTTCCTCTCATCAATCAATCGTCTCAGTCTGTCACTTAGAACGTCTCCACTTCTCGAGCACAGAGAACTGTTTCTAGTTACCACAGAAGAAGAATACTTCTGAAACAAAAAGCGTCTGTCAGTAACACGCCCACAAAACCACCAGCCACACCTGCAACTCAGCTTACAATTACTACAGTACGTCAGACAGCAGAGCTAAACCAATAGGAGTCAGATGGCTCAGCGGGTTAAGGCATGGCGCTCATGATCAGAAGATTGTGGGTTCGATTCCTGGTTGTGGCTATGTGACGTTGTGTCCTTGGGCAAGGCACTTCACCCTACTTGCCTCAGGGAGAATGTCGCTCTACTTGCTGTAAGTCTCTCTGAATAAAAGCATTGGATAAATGACTAAATATAAACCAATGTAGACCTCAGTAGAGGGTCTCTGAAGAGAGTCTTGTCATTGGGTTTTGTTTTCCTCTCCCTAACAGGAACAAAGACTGGTTGTCCGAGGGTCTGGTGGGAGAGATGCTCGGGTTCTTTTGAGCGTTTATCAGACACAGAACTAAGCTTGAATTTATGGGCAACTTCAAGGTTGAAGGAGCTACGGTTTCCTTGCTTTGTTCTTGGAGCCAAGAAAAGGAAGACAAGTCATCTGAATGTCTTTAAAAAACACACATGGGGGGGTGGGGGGGGGGGGCAGGAATCCACGAAGCTCAATGCCAGAATCTGAGCCCACAGCTGGGGGAGAAATTACCCAGATGACCACTGGCTGGGATGGAGCATTCAGGGATTAAAAATAGTCTGATGTGTCTTCAATAAAAAACCTGCAAGTGTGTCAATAGAGAGCTGTGATTTACAGAGGAGTGTTGACACTGTGGGGGGGGAGGGGCCGGGGGCTTATGTGACTGTGGAGACGTTTTACTGGATGGTTTGAGGAAGCTTTTTGTTGCTTGATTTACATTTAGTCGTTTATCAGACACTCTTATCCATACTGATTTACAGGGACATTCCCCCCCTGAGGCAAGTAGGGTGAAGTGCCTTGCCCAAGGACACAACGTCATGTTGGCACGGCCGGGAGTCAAACCGCAACTGGAAACATTCTGATCACTAGGCTGATTCCTTAACCAGTCAGCCACCTGACTCCTGGTTCTGGGGGGGGGGGGGGGGGGGTGCTTGTGTGTGTGGGGGGGGTGCTTGTGTGGGGAACAGATCTGAATCGTTCTCCCTGCTTGCTGGTCTGGGATTCAAACAGACCTCTTGTACTGAGAATCTGCCTTCACTAATACTTCAGTTTGCTGTTCCTGAGCGTCAGTAAAGCACGCAGGTTGTGCTTGGTAGTGTGGCTGAGATGGGGAGGCTAATTAACTCTCTCTTCTTGGGCTTTAACAATGTATTTGCCCCCTGCCTTCCACCTTCACTGACTCCCTGCTACCCCAGCTCAGTGCTTCTTCTCTGGGTGTCGGGAGGTGGAGGGAATGCGTGACTCTCCGTAATGAAAACGCATTCGGCGGTCGATGAACAGTCTTTTGGTTTAATGTTTATGCATACAATTCAATGACTTAAATTAATCTCCCACTGTATCTTCCTCCTCCTCCTCCTCCCCCCCCCCCCTCTTCCTCCTCGCTCCTACGCTCCAGCCAAGCAAAACCACTGGAGGAGAAATAAATAACTGATCGATGAGAGAGGAGAGAACAGATATGGGAAGGGCTTGAGGAGAAACACTCCTCTTAAATCAGCAGCTTTCAAGATGGCTGACAGGTTGAACGTGGAGGATGAAGGAGATTAATTGGAGCCATTAGATAAGAAAAGTCTAAACATAAATTAAGGGTGAATCTGTGTGGAGGAGAAGGTCTCTACGAGGAGGGTACTGCTTCCTGGAAGCTCAGAACAACTCCCACAACATGACCCTCATATTGGTATGTTGATACACATCATGTTCCAGTTCTGATGCTCAAGAATTTACACCTGCTTCCACTTCAGTTGAGGATAAAGTTGTCCGATGCCAAGCAGTTGGAAACTTTAAAGTGGTTGGAAACTTTGACACGGTTGACCTTTAGAGTTTGAGTTTCTGCAGACGAGGATGGTCAACCCGAAAATATCTAGCGAGACTATAAAAGTCACACAAAAAAAATAGTTTAAAGAAAGGCGCAGTCAAAAGCCACAGAACTGAGTCTATAAAGCTGTTTAAAGACATCATTTACACAGTCGACCCCATGAACCAACAGCAAAGGAGACAATCTCTTCCTTCCTTAAGATGAACTGCCGGACTATCTCCATGGCAGCGTCATGACAACCAGTATCTACAGAGAGGGGTGAGGACATTCTACACTTTTTCATTACTGCCTGCTGTAATGTGTTCCCCTTTCAGACTCAGCAACATCATCATTTAATTTATTAACTTCATCTATGAGCAATTGTCTAATGGCCTGAAATGTTTTACTGTAAACTGAAGTGTGACAGAAAATCGATCTGCATTTTGCTGGTTTGAAGTTATTATAATATATAAGTTTTTTCACCAACGTCCACAAGACACTGAAGATACTGACCAGACACAAAGACACTGAAAACTAACAGTGAGTACAGGAACAATCACCCCCTGAGGCAAGTAGGGTGAACGTCTTTTGGCACGGACTGGAATAACTCTAACTGGAATACTCTCCAGATAATTGGAATACTCTCCAGATAACTGGAATACTCTCCAGATAACTAGAATACTCTCCAGATAACTGGAATATTCTCCAGATAACTGGAATACTCTCCAGATAACTGGAATACCCTCCAGATAACTGGAATACCTTCCATATAACTGGAATACTCTCCAGATAACTGGAATACCCTCCAGATAACTGGAATACTCTCCAGATAACTGGAATACCCTCCAGATAACTGGAATACCTTCCAGATAACTGGAATACTCTCCGGATAACTGGAATACTCTCCAGATAACTGGAATACTCTCCAGATAACTGGAATACCCTCCAGATAACTGGAATACTCTCCGGATAACTGGAATACTCTCCAGATAACTGGAATACCCTCCAGATAACTGGAATACCGTCCAGATAACTGGAATACTCTCCAGATAACTGGAATACCGACCAGATAACTGGAATACTCTCCAGATAACTGGAATACTCTCCAGACGCTCTCAGCAGAACAGCAGTTTGGAGGCAGAATAAAATACAACAGCTGTAATGGATCAAAAACAGCAATAAACATAAATAAACATTAGCAGGCAGAAGCAGAAGGCTTTTTCTTCTGCAGTAGTAACTCGGTAAATGCCAGAGTGAGCCAATAACAAGCCAGAGCTCTAATCGAATTCCAGCTGAACCTTTCGGACAGGCGGGGGATCTGATTAGAGCTGCCATGATGATGCAGGGGTGGAGGTGTGTGTGTGTGTGTGCGTGTGCCTGTGTGTGTGTGTGTGTGCGTGCGCATGTGTGTGTGCGTGTGCCTGTGTGTGTGTGTGCGCGTGTGCCTGTGTGTGTGTGTGAGTGTGCGTGCCTGTGTGTGTGTGTGTGTGTGCCTGTGTGTGTGTGTGTGCCTGTGTGTTTGTGTGTATGTGTGTGTGTGTGTGTGTGCCTGTGTGTGTGTGTGTGTCCTCCTCCTGTCACAGTCAAAATGGCAGACAAGAGGCTCTGGAACACACTGATCACAGTCTCTCCAGGCACAGCCATATGGGTTTAGCTGTCACCATAGCCCTAGCCAGACACACACACACACACGCACACACACACACACATACACACACACACACACACGCACACACACGCACACACACACACACACACATACATACACACACGCACACACACGCACGCACACACACACATACACACACACACACGCACATACACACGCACACACACATACACACACACCTTCAAAAAGAAGCAAACCCCAATCCTCTCTCCCTCTCCCCCTTCCTACCTCACACCCTCCCCCTCCCTTCCTCCCTCTCCTCTCTCCCTCTCTCCCTCCCTCTCTCTCTCCCTCCCTCTCTCCCTCTCTCCCTCCCTCTCCCCCTCCCCCTCTCTCCCTCTCTCCCTTGTTGTCTCATTCCTGGATAACTCGACGCAATAATGTAGGCTATGTAGCAGGTTCACTACCCAAGGCTGGTGTCAAGGTTTTCAAAGGAGGGATTTCTATCCAATATTGAGCGCATGGATCAACCCAAAAGATGATTCCTTTGAAGCCTGCGCCACATTCTGCACAAACACTAGAACATAAGCCAGCAATACTGCTGCGTATGTAGAGAGATTGGGAATAAAGTAATGTGGTATAAAACTTAATGAAAAACGTGTTGAACTTGAGTTTTAAAGGAGCAAAATAAAAACGGCTTCAGGAGAAGCTGGTTTCTCTTGGCAGGTCAAACCCTCCGCTCGTTCCAGGAAATGCTTCAGTCTTTCACGCCATGTTGAGTGTTTTTCACTTATCTGAACTTCTACCCTGTGGAGGAGCTGAACACAGACTAGCTCGTACGCTAATGTTCCGGTTTCTGCTGGACCAGGGAGTTTACCTCAACCAGCGATCAGTGTTTAGTCTCCAGGCAGCTGTTTTCTATTAAGGGAATATTAGCCTCAATGCAATTAAAGCTACTTCGCTCCGCACTAGCCTCTGAATAAACCTGCTGCTGTAGTAAACAGACGTCTGCTAGGCGGACGGTGAAGCCACACACTTCACACTGGGAAAAAAGGTTCACAGCACACACAAATAGACACACAAACAAAAACACACAGACACACACACACTTCCAGCGTAAACCCAGAAGTTCTTCAACATCACAACCCCTTTGTATTTCTTACAGAAAGCCCCCATATTGACGCAGAGGACGAGCTGCTGAATATCAGCAGCAGCAGCCCTGATGCCTGAGATAAGGAGTGCAGGAACACAGTATGGTACTTAGAGACACAGGAGACAGCCATGTTTCATTAGCTGTGGGGGTGGAGGGCGGGGGGGGGGGGGGGGGGGGGTCTTAACAGATGACCCGTGTCTTCAGCTGCCTGACTGTAATCAGCTCTACAGCTCTCTGTTGGCTAAGATACTGTTGAGATGATGCAAAGCATTCTGGGAGTGTGGTCTCTAGTTGTGCCGAGCCACAGAGGAGATGTGGGCTTGTCTTAACGTTAAGTACATTACAAGGGCTGAGAGATTAGAAAGCGATTGCTTCAGCAAAAGGCATGATATTAATGTAATAAGTAAGTAATACAATTAACTCCAAACGCTTGTAATTAATGGGGGTTTGGTGAGCGAAATATCAATATGTCCAAGGGGGAGAAAACTGTGTGTGTGTGTGTGTGTGTATCAACACCACCACAACAACAAAATAAACAAGATGTTGCAACAACAAAAAAAGATCAGCAATTCCTCTTGTTCGGGTAAGTTGCCTGTAAGAGGACAGTGTGTGTTTTTCAACCAAACACAAAGCAAATGTGTTTTCAGCAAAACAGCAGGAGAGTTCAGGGTTAGAGGGCCCTGTGTACTGCTGGAGTCAGCGCAGCGCAGCCTGTCTGCTCATAATAACACGCTCTGAAAATAGTCCTGAAGATGAAAGACCTCCACAACACCAGTCACATCCCCACCGCCCTCCATCTCCTCGGACCTCTCTTCAGACACACACTACACTGCTCCCCCCGCACCGCCTGGTTAATACTCGGTCTGACTGGAGGAAGGCTGTAATTGTGGCCGGGGAGGGAGGCATGTTTTCTCTGCCTTGCTGAGGGCCTGGCCGGCCGTGGGCTCGAACCGGGTGCCACCAGGGGAACAGCATTAGGAGACACAGAGAGGGTGTGACCTCTGTTTGGCGGGCGACAGTTGGCACTCGAGAGAGAGGGGTGTGTCGACCCTGAGAGAGTTGGTTTAGGAAAACGGTCCTAATGTCTTCTGGGTAATGGAGTCATTACCAGGATAAGATGATGAGAGAGGGGAGGGGAGAAAGAGGAGAAGGAAAGAGAGAAGAGGAGGAGAGGAGAAGAAAGGATAGGAGAGGAGAGAAGAGAGAAGAGGAGGAGGGAAGAGGAGGAGAGGGAGGGAAGAGGAGGGGCGACCTGCTTTGCGACAGGCTCATCACCAAGGCGACAGATGGTAGGGAGAGCCATATGCTGCCGCTGGTTGACACCGATCCTTCAAAGTTGGCCAACCGGCAGAAGGCTCCCAGAAATAGATGGAAGGCCACAAGTGCTTGTAGAAAAGGGGGGGGGGGGGGTGTGGGGGTGGGGGGGGGTTCTTCTGGAGCTTTCTGCTGAGGAAGAACCTCAGGCAGGACACAAAAGCGATGTGACTACATCTCATCTCTGCACATGCTGCCTGTGTTTTCAAACGAAGCTTCCTGCTGAAGCACAGACACTTGAGGGTAGACACTTCCCTCCTCCTCCTCCTGATCAAGCTGGGAGGAGTGAGTGGCACCTCGCTGACGACAGAATAGCTACTCCCTGACTCTGAACTGAGGCTGGGGGGAAGAGGGGGGAGGGGGGAGGGGTTAGGCTTTCTCTCTTACCCTCCTGAACTGAACGAGTGTTGATGGAAAGAGAAAATCTGGGTGGTTGAGGAGAAGAAAGAGAAGGAGAGAGAGAGAGGGAGAGAGAGGGAGAGAGAGAGAGAGAGGGAAAGAGAGAGAGAGAGAGAGAGAGGGAGAGGGAAAGAGAGAGAGAGAGAGAGAGGGAGCATGGAAGATATCCAGAGTCTGCAGAGCTTCTTAATCACGACCAGATTTAGAGTGAAAACAAAACCCTGCAAGCTTGTAAAGTTTATGAAGTCTTAAGATGTCGAGTCTGCATCTGTGCACGGGCCCGGGTAAAGGGTGTGTGTGTGTGTGTGTGTGTGTGTGTGAGAAGGATGTGTATTAAAGGGATTGAGCAGGATTCATCACCATGCATGTTCCCACTAGGTTTAAGGACGTGACTTCACCCACATGCTAAAGGTTTGTTAGTCGATCGATAAGGATTTTACTGCATCTCCAGTGAAACACAAACACACTCAGGTATAACCAGGTAGATGACTCACCTGCAGGTAGACAGGTGGAGGAGACGACATCATGAGGCAGGGGGCAACAGCAGCAGGAGAGAGAGAGAAGAGGAGGGAGAGAGAAGAAGAAGAGAGAAGAGGAGGGAGAGAGGAGAGATAGAGAAGATGAGAGGAGAGAGGAGAGAGAGAAGAGGAGAGAGAGGAGACAGGAGAGAGAGAGAAGAGGAGAGAGAGAGGAGGACAGAGGAAGAACATAAGAGAGAACAGGAGAGAGAGAGAGAGAGAACAGGAGAGAGACAAAAGGTGAACGTTAGTGATGAGCTCAGCAAAACACAAGCAGTGATTTTTCATACTTTTTTCAGTATATATTTTTTTTTAAGTCACAGTTGTTTTGTCAGAACTTCAGAACAACTCTGAAAGTCAGATAATTTTCTAGCGTGTTCTGGAGAGGAGGAAGGACAAACAAAGCATTGTGCTAGTTTGGATGTTTGAAGGTTCTTGTCACACACACACACACACACACACAGTCTCCCCAACAGACAAATCTGTGCAGCTTCAGAGCTATTGTGTTTGCCTGTTAGTAATTGAATTTGTGTTGGCTTAAAAGATTAACAGTATCTCAGGTTACATCGTACCCATTCAGCCTCGAGGTCACAACATAATCAGCAATCTGTGAACAGCCGTGAGCGAAGCAACTCTCTCTCCCCTGGTGTTCGATGAGGGGTCAACTCACACATCGGCTGAAGAGCTGTCCCATGGAAATATCAGATGTGTTTCTTTTTCTATTCTGTACATGTTAACCCCATCAGGGCGTTGAATGTAGATGTGGTGAGCTCTCTGGGGGCGGGGGGGGGGGGGGGGGGGGGGGGGGGGGGGGGGGTGCTGAGGGGGGGGGGGGGTGCTGAGGGGGGGGGGGGGGTGCTGAGGGGGGGGGGTGCTGAGGGGGGAGGGGTGCTGAGGGGGGGGGGGGGGTGCTGAGGGGGGGGGGGGGGTGCAGACAGAGAAACACTCCCCCCCACTCTCACCCTGACAAATCCTCGTCAGAAGCTGTCTCACACCTTACCGATATTTTTTGGGTCTATTGTGGATTGATTCATTCTTGTAAAATCCTTCAAATATTCCCGGAAAGCGCGATTGCAAAGTTAGTCTCCCGCAAAGAACATTAGATGTGTGTGTTGTGGGGTTGAACGAATATATTTGTAGTTTATTATATTTGTTTTAATGACCAAATGAGGCCACTTTTTTTAAGCCAATCTCACGTTCATTCCTCCTTCCTCTCCACACTCCCGCAGGTAACGCCTCACTTCCTGTTATCTTCTTCTAATGGACTCAGGAAGCATCTCCTGCGATGAACATCAGGCTTAACCTGCTCTTTAAGAACAGTGCTTTTTACCTTTCATGTTTTTAGTATTTTTTAAGTAACCGAAGGTTCGGTTCATTCGACGTGACACGATGACGACAGCAGCGAGCGCAGAGAGGACGAGGAAGAGTGTCCATATTGAGAGGCGTGTGACGACCACGCAGAGGTCATGGATGTTCTCTGTTAAGTGCTTTTAACAGACCGCATGCTGATTTGATTGCTATGGCTGAAAGTGCTCTCGGACTGTAGAATTTAGTGCTAACATTTAGCAACATTTTGACTTCCAGACCCTTTTAACCGACGCTTTCTTTTGCTTGAATGACGTGTTTTAAAGGATTTCTTCCTTCTGTGTTTTTTTTTCTCCCTCCCTCCTCTGTAACCGATGTGAGAAAAGAAAAGTTTGGGTTTTGTTAGACAGACTCTTATTTTGAAATGCCGCTTTTATCATCATGGTCTGGGTGTCTGTTGAGGGATTTACAGAAACCTTCCCTCCATACCTATGAGGCAGGTGTTCTGCAGCGTGGGGGGAGAACCCTGTTCCTCAGAGGGAACACTGGAACACCCTCTGTCTGTGTTTCATCCTTCTTCTACCTTCCAGTAATAAGAGACGAGGAGGACCAAGGTGGGCGGAGCCCGAGGTAGAGAGGGGGAGAGGAGCAAACAATCATCACTACTGAGCTGTGACCAGGGGGGGGGGGGGGGGTAAGGTATCAATGATCCATCTCCAGGGAGAGAGGCCAGTCTCTCAGCCCAGATAAGAGAGTGCTGGACTGGGGGGGGGGGGACAGGGTTGAGTGAGCACGGTTATTTCCAGGCTGTATCACTCAATTGGAGTGCAGTGACTGTGTCTGAATCTAAGAATCGAGGAGATAAGTTCCCAGTGAGGATCTGGCAGTGGTTCTTAAGCAGAGGAGAGGGGAGGGAAGTCAATGCTTTGGTCCTGGTTTGATGGTAGAAACACAGGAAACAGTGTAGAAGTCTGTATGGAGTTCATTTGAGGTTCAGGTGAAGAACACACCTGTTCCTGTCAGTCATTCTGTCTCTGACACACTTGTCCTGCGATGGTACGCAAAGCAACATTTGACAAAATCCTATAAAATACAGGATGCAACTTTGGAGTTCATAATAGGTTTAGCCAAAACGCTTGATGGATGGACTCCAGCAAGCACATACAAGCTCTCTTGTTCTGAGAAAACATTGAAAACAGCAACGAAACAGCAACGGTCAAAGTCAGATATATTTTAGTACTGTATTTTAGTACTGTATTTTAGTACTGTATTTTAGTACTGTATTTTAGTACTGTATTTTAGTACTGTATTTTAGTACTGTATTTTAGTACTGTATTTTAGTACTGTATTTTAGTACTGTATTTTAGTACTGTATATTTACGTGGGGTTGGAATTGAATTGGCTCTCTAATCCTTGTGTACTACAGACAGGATTTATTCAGCATCCTACATGTGCCAATCTTCAACCCCCACTGGGATGAAGTCAAATTAGCAAATCGTAGATTTAACAATTTCCCGCTCTTTGAATGACTCCACCCCACTTCCCCTCAGAAAGATCTCCAAGGCTGCAGGTCTGCTTCCCCCCCGTTTGTCTCTGGTTAAGTTTACAGAGCAGACAAACCTTTAGGTGAAGAAGAGAGAGAGAGAGGAAGATACAAGAAACGATTCGCTGAAGTGAAGAAGCCCAATTTCAAACCGATGTTAATCGCAACCCTAAACCCCTCTAAGAGATTATGAACTCAATTACATCTCTCGGATTGGGGGCGTTGTATCGAGAGACGGTTGCCGCGGCTACAGACCAGAGGATGCCTAATGAGTGACATCATCTCTGCACTTTTGTTTCAGCGGCTACTAAATTGAATTAGAACCATCATTACATCTCTGTGTCCTCTCCTTCTAAGCCTGGACTGTCTCCAGCTCTCAGATAAGATACCCCAGCACACTCATCTGTGCAAAGGTTCTAACCAGGACTGCTCTCTGTATCGCTTGAACACATGAAGGTACCTGAGGCGATTAGTGTCTCTCTTTCAGAAGACAAAACCATCTTTAAGCATCATTTGCTAAGAACAACATTATCCAGCCTGTTCACTGCTGTACTTCAGACTTCCATTCAGTTACATGTTTTATCCTAGGGGTTTAATAAAGTATTCTGAATCTGAATTTTACTGTCTAATCGTCCTAAAAATAAAATGTAAGTATTTATCTTCTCTGCACCTCCGAGCTATCGTCCTCACAATGCATTGTGGGAACTTAGCAGATTTGATTCCGGCCTGTGTATGAATTGAAAAGACTTACGAAAACAAACAGCAGCAGTTTCAAGTTTTGCTAAATATTGATCTGACAAGGTGAAACCTTTGTTTCCATGGGAGATGAAAGGAGCCACTGATGATCCTCTCCACTGCTTTGTTTGGTCGAGGAGCTTGTCTTACAGGGATACCGCTAATGTAAACACCAAACAAACCAAACACCACATTACAGAGCAGGGGAGGGTCCATGAGGGTTACCACACTGCAAGACTCCAACGAGGGGGGGTGGACTGTGGGGGGGGGGGGGGACTGTGGGGGGGGGGACTGTGGGGGGGCATGGTCTCTGTCAACAACCTGTCCAAACCACCCCTATCCAGCTAAAACTAGTCGGGCCAGGGACTTTCGACGTGACACGTTGGCACAAACATCTACCAGTATACAAACACCCCCCACCCCACCCCCAAGACTGAAGCGAGATCACTGTGATTCCCGTCCATTTTGTTGTTGTCATGCAGCAGACAGACACCAGTGGCATCGATAACATGGGCTCCCCGGCGCTGCTGTCAGATCCAGCGAGGCGTTGTTCTGAAAGCGCATACTTCAACGCCCCTGCTTTAACAAGTTTCTCAGTGACAAACATCCTGTTGTCACTGGAGGAGGTGATGGGGGCAGACAGGCCATATCTACAAGGTAGCGATGGCAAAGCCTGATATAAAAACACAGTTGCCAAGCTGCTGTTTGGTAAGGAAGTCCTTAATGATCTTCTGCTTTATGTACATTTACATGTAGTCATTTAGCAGACGCTCTTACCCAGAGTGACTTACAGTAAGTACAGGGACATTCCCTGAGGCAAGTAGGGTGAAGTGCCTTTCCCAAGGACACAGCGTCATGTTGGCACGGCCAGGGTTCGCTACCTTCTGATTGCTAGCCCGATTCCTTAACCGCTCAGCCACCTGACTCCTGATGTAGTCTTTCTCAGAGAGTTTGTAGAGTTCCCTGTTCATAACTAGGAGGTTAAGTTTCAGATAAACATTGATTGCAGATCTGAAAAATGACTTTCGTGGTTTCGATCTGAACAGTCGATGCCACCTTGTTGACCAGAAGATGGTGTTTTAATATCCTTCAAGTCTCTCCAGCTTGAAGCCTCTGCTCATATCTCCACCCTTCTGGCAGACTACAAGTCTCTCTCTGGGTTTATCTCCTTAGAAAAGCCCGCACCTTGAAGCTCACGGGCAGATCGTGTGTCCTCAACTAGCTGCACATTCAAAGTCTGAAATAGTCATAGAAAGGATTCTATATTTAGGTCGTTTTTGGAACCAGTGATGTGTGTCTGTAAGGGGTATATTTTGGGGGTTGGGGGTGGGGGGGAGTTGTGTTGAATGCTGTAACGTCTTTTTAAACGTGAACCTTTAGGGGTTATTAGTAGCTCTGTTCACTGTTCAGGTCATCATCTTTCATGACAGTAGGCCGGGGTCATTCTCAGGGATCATTAGCGTTAGGGCCAAACGATTTATTTATCCACACGCTCTCCTGAGCAAGCAGAGGCTGTGATGTGTGATGCTTGTGGGTCTGGTCCTGTTTGGTCTAAATCATTCACAGATGTGACTCAGGCTTAGATCTCCTCTCAGAGGATATTGTAAATAAAAGGCCCCACTGAACATGAGCTAGTGAAACTAAAACATACTACTGAATATGCGATAGCCGGAGTCCGAAAAATGGTTTGAGAAAAGCCAAAGAAAATAAGGTTTGGGACCTACGCGAGCTTTCATGGCTTACGGTCCAAGAATGCAATCATCCCCAGCCAACTTGACCACATTCACACTTGCATTCTTCTGCACGATGCTAAGAAATAATCCAAGAATATCCATTTTTGAACGTTTCCAGATGCCTGGGTCTTTTGGAAGAGAGTGGAGTTGGAGAGAAAGATTTCTGACTCACAGAAAGATCCTGAAATGTGACTGTTGAGCAAGGACTCATTTCTAAGGTTGGTTTTTCGAAAGTGTTTTTCTTCTGTGTTGTAGGACTGTGGATCAGATAAGTGAAGGAGTCAAAGAGAAGAGTTAAATCAAATTAAATCAAAATGTATGTGTTCAGCCTTTTTTTTTTTTTTTTACAAGCAATGTCACAGAGGGCTTCACATACGCCCATAGAACTGCTCCTCAACCAACCTAAACCCTCAAGGAAGACGAGGAGAAAACGACCAGAAAAACTCTCCAGAGGAGAAAGAAGAATGGAGGAATGGAGGAAACCTTGAGAGGAGCAAAGTTGAAGATGTGGTTGTTATGTCGTGTTCCACCTTGGTTCCACTATCCCCCCCCGCGTCCTTCAGGAACAGCTCTTTCATCGCCTGGGAGACCGGCACTCACACTTAGGTCTCCCTGCAGGGCAGGAGGAGGGCAGAGACTGTTTAGATAGCGGGGAGGGGAGGGGGAGGAGGAGGGAGGAGAGGGGGGAGGGAGGGGAGGCAGTACTCGCATCTGCACACGGCTTTGCAAAGTACTGTCCTTGAAAAAGGTGACATTTTCTCACATGAACACAAACTCACAGAGTCAAACTGTGAAAACAAACCACATCCATTAGAGAGGGACCGTAAAGGCCACCTCCTCCCCAATCTGTCTACTACAGCATCGCCGTGACTACAGCATCCGCCGTGACTACAGCATCGCCGTGACTACAGCATCCGCCGTGACTACAGCATCGCCGTGACTACAGCATCCGCCGTGACTACAGCATCCGCCGTGACTACAGCATCGCCGTGGCTACAGCATCGCCATGACTACAGCATCGCCGTGACTACAGCATCGCCGTGGCTACAGCATCGCCGTGACTACAGCATCGCATCCACCAATAACAACAACGACTGAGCTTCCATTTTAAAGCAGAAGTGGACCGTGACAGAAGGAGGTCATTAAGTGGCGGCGTACGAAGGGCCCTGGCCGTCTGTTTATTAACTCCAGCACCAGGCCCTCGTGAATAACAGGACTATTAATGAGCACTTGTGGACACATTAAAGTGACTCACGTTAGCGCTGCCTCTCATTAGGGCGGCTGAATTAAACACTCTTGCGCCAGCGAACCATTCTTGATAAGGGAAGTCAAACTCGTGTATATATATACAGGACCTCGATCTGGAACCTTCCGAAGACTAAAGATATCTATCTTTCACTCTCGGTGTGTTGAGAGTGTTAGTGTGTGTGTGTGTGTGTGTGTGTGCGGGAGCGTCCACCCGCTCCTGATGAAAGTTCACAGCTTGTATTGAGCAGTTGGTTACTACAGGCATGACCTCCGCTGATGCTCTGTGGAGGTCAGGGTGTATCTGGGAGGATGGGATCCAGCAGAGCAGCATCGTGGCCTGCTTACGAGGAGGGCTGAGCAGGGCACCAGCCGCAAAATTGCAGAGGGAACAGTTAAGCACCCTCGGAGGAGCTGCTCTGATTAATTAGACCTGCAGAAGATGGAAAATATCTGAGGCTTAGCTGGGAAGCTAATCCTCTTCTCCGATCATGTGAGCAAGAACTTGACCAGGCAGAATGGGTGATAACATGGCCGCCCAGCAAGTGATTAGTCTCCCTGTCCTCCACCCTCTCTCTCTCTCTCTCTGTCTCTCTCTCTCTGTCTCTCTCTCTGTCTCTCTCTCTCTCTGTCTCTCTCTCTGTCTCTCTCTCTCTCTCTCTCTCGCCCTCTCTGTCTCTCTCTCTATCTCCCTCCAACTCTCTACTATAACATTAATATACCATTGATTACTATTAATATTTACCAAAAGTAATCAATAGCTAATCAAATGTGTGCTGTGATGAGCTCATTTAGACAAAGGGAAAAACGGTTAGTTGTGAAGATGAAACACAACAGCATTTGTGTTTTAAGTTTCAAACAACACATCCACAATGTTAGTCTTAGTCCCTTTGTTCTGCAGTTACTCTGACTCTCTTTCTTAAACTATTGGCCTGATGTTGTCCTCAAAAAACGGCCCGATCAATTTCCCCTCCGACCCGTCTACACACTGGGCTTTAATACCAGGAGCATGACCTTGACAAGTGCCTGCCATTCCTTGCAGTTCAGCAGCAGAGCTTGTGCTGAGCTGGGTTGAAACTGAACACCCCAGCTCAGCACAAGGACAATAAGTTGTGAACACACTTTGAATGACAAAACTTTAACAGCCACCTACCTACGAGCCAATGAACTGAGGAGAAAGTCACACGAGAAAAAAACACCGGGAGCTTTGGACCCAGAGTCACACTCCACTTACGAGGTACACGGCTCAATCTCAAACACCATAAATAACACAGCACCCCTGTGGTGAAGCTGAAGGAAGAAAAAAAAAAGTGACAAATATTCGCTTGCGTTGACATACTTCATATTTGTTGCTCTGGTGAACCTGTGATGGAGGGCAGGGGAGGTGTGTGTGGATTACACAAGTGTTTACTGAAAGGTTGAGGTCCTGAACAGGTTATGAGAGAGAGAGAGAAAGAGAGAGAGGGAGAGAGAGAGGAGAGAGAGAGAGAGAGGAGAGAGATAGAGAGAGAGAGAGAGAGAGAGAGGAGAGAGATAGAGAGAGAGAGAGGGTGGAGAGAGAGAGGGAGAGAGATAGAGAGGGAGAGAGATAGAGAGAGAGAGAGAGAGAGAGGGTGGAGAGAGAGAGAGGGAGAGAGATAGAGAGAGAGAGAGGGTGGAGAGAGAGGGAGAGAGAGAGGGAGAGAGATAGAGAGGGAGAGAGATAGAGAGAGAGAGGGCGGAGAGAGAGGGAGAGAGTGTGTAGTTGTAATAAACCCACTGAAAGCTAACAGCCAGGTTGTTGTGCGCGTGCATCAGCATCATGTACTCAAAACGGAGAACGTTGAGACGCTATCGACGCCCTCCAGAGAGCTTCCTGTTACCTAGGACTTTAGGAAAACAGCGTTACCACGGCCACAGCACCCTGGGAGGCAGGGGTGAGGAGTTCACTCTGGTTCCTCCAGAACAAACTCAGGTCACACCAACCTGCAGCAACGCAGAGAGAGCTGAGAGAAAGACTGCTCTACCTCCCCCCTCTTCTGTCCTCCACCTCCCCCTCTCCCCCCTCCTGCCCCTCCCTCCCCTCCCTCCCAAGTACAAGCAGTCCTGACAAGTCACAGAGATGTCATCAATCACAGTCAGCAGGTCCTGAGTGGGAGAGAAGAAGAGAGGAGGAGAGAGGAGGAGAGAGGAGGAGAGAGGAGGAGAGAGGAGGAGAGAGGAGGAGAGAGGAGGAGAGAGGAGGAGAGAGGAAGAGAGAGGAAGAGAGAGGAGGGGAGAGGAGGAGAGAGGAGGAGAGAGGAAGAGAGAGGAGGGGAGAGGAGGAGAGAGGAGGAGAGAGGAGGAGAGAGGAGGAGAGAGGAGGAGAGAGGAGGAGAGAGGAGGAGAGAGGAGGAAAGGAGGATAGAGGAGGAGAAATGGGGAGGGGAGGATAGAGGAGGAGAGGAGGATAGAGGAGGATAGAGGAGGAGAGGAGGTCTGTAGGGTGGTTGTTAGCAGCACACTAACTGGGGAATTGTGGAATAATACAGCCTCTCTGTTTCTGGGTATCTGGGCTATTCTGAGCGGCCCAGAGACAGGATGGCAGTCATGCAGGCCGACAGCAAAGGACTCAACATCCTTGATGTGAATTATAAAACATGGATCCTTAACGAAAACAGCATCTCATGTTAGTCGAGGTTCCCTGTTCAGAACATTCCAGAACCCCTCATCGCCTTCTGTCTGACAAATTAATGCATCCAGATTAGATTCATATTTAAAGTCAACATCTGAATAATGTATGTCTGATAATAAATTCACAGCCGTTTCATAACAATGGACACAATGTCCTATTGGTCCATCCAGGCAGAAGACCAGAATAACTGAGAAGTTGGACAGGAGGTTCACTGAGGGAAGGAAACGCTCGCTGAGTTTCTACTGTTGCAGAAATGAAATGTGATTATGGCCAAGTTACTAATCAGTTACTCAATACATGAAAACGACTCAGCTGAGTCAATGGTAAAAAAAAGAAATAAATATGTATCTATTATTTTTCATTTGCAAGCTCCAACATTTGATTTCAGTCTACTGAATCAATTCCACCCGTTCGCCCTTTTTACAGAATGGGTGAAAGAGAAATCGATCGCTGTTCAGACTCATACGGTTTTTCACTACAAAGATGCGGGTGGAATGTTTTTATCTAACACACACTCAACTCAAACATTCTCCAACAGACAATTAAATCATGTTCTCATAGAAAAGAACAAAGACATTAGAAAAAGCACAAATCTAAAGCTTGTATAACCTTCCGACACACACAACAAGAAAGCCTTTTAAGTTAGCCAGCATTGACTTTAACTCTCATTCCCCTAACTGTCGCATAATCACCGCAGCAGAGCACTGAAGCCAATAAGAGAGTGCATATTCATGAGGACAAGCTACAGCCAAAACACCACAGTCAATGAAAGTTACCATTTCTTTCCATTATTGGACTGAAGGCATTTTCACTCGGAGCATGAATAATTATCGCTGGCAGGTCCTAAATTTAGGGAATCAATCCAAATTTAAACTAGCTGCGCTCCAATACACAGTAACAAACAAGGAACGAAACAGAACATTCAGTCAGGTTTGTCATTTGGGTTTTTTGTATGTCTCTGAAATCCAAAATACTTCGGGGCTGGGGGGGGGGGGTGGGGGTGTGTGAGAGGGGGGTGGGGGGGGTGTGAGAGGGGGGTGGGGGGTTAGAGAGCTCTGGGAACTGGGAAATATTTGTTGAAGACCAGTAGAGATGGAGATACTGGAGCGTTGAGGAGGAAATGAGGGTAGGAGGGTCTATATGCTGATTCTCTCCTGACAAACAGAAGCGATCCAGGGTGACAGCTGTGAAGAGTTCTGAACTCCCATGAATCATTTCAATAGGCCC
This sequence comes from Protosalanx chinensis, assembly GCA_030340685.1. Lineage (NCBI taxonomy): Eukaryota > Metazoa > Chordata > Actinopteri > Osmeriformes > Salangidae > Protosalanx > Protosalanx chinensis. The sequence continues at coordinate 787,881 of CM059343.1, read as the reverse complement.
ATTGTGACCGCACATCTCAAAAGAACATCCCTATATCCACACACACAGTCAACACTACAACTGTAAATACAAATACAAACACAACCCCCCTCCCCAAAAAACTGACTTGACTATGACTTGCTGCAAAGAGAAATCTGAAGGACGAGATGAACAGAGACAGATATCTTGTGTTTTTGGGGCAGGAGTCAAGGTCTTTTGACAGGTACAAGGGTACAGCAGTGGTCCCCAACCCTGGTCCTCAGGGCCCTCACTGTCCTGCATGTTCTAGATGTTTCCCCCTGCCCACACACCTGATTTGAATGCATGTTCTTTATCAGAAACTCTTAAAAAGACTCATTTTAGCATCACTTCGAGTATAATGTTTGGGTAACTTAGCTTAAGCAGCTCACTAAAACTAACTAGCTATCGTTTTGGGAAAATAACTCTCTGGATTGAGGGTTAAAGCTCATCTAGAAACCAGGCTTCACGGACAACACTGTGCAGAAAGACAAACAAACGACTTTAATCAAGGCGTCAAGGAGGTCCATAACTACACACGTAGAGGGGGGGTTGTATGTAAGAGCCAGCAGAGCTATATAAATACACTGAGGGTGAATTCCGAGAGAGAAACTCAATTCCTGCAGTCCAAACTTATATACTAAGAAGCCAAACTTCCCCCTCTGTGTGGAGAATAGAGACCCCCCTAGATAAGCCGTACCCCCAAAGTCTGAGGATTTCTACGTCCACGACCACCTACTGCCCTGCACCTCTTAGGTTGCAGCCTAAACGCTGGGCAAACGAACGAGGTCAACTTTGCTTTAAGTGACGTTTTTTTTTTCTTCCTTCTTCCCAATATCAACTCTGTGTGCTTTCACAGGTCTTAAACTAACAAGCATCTCCTTCACTTCTCTCTCCTCTCGGGCTCTTTTCAGTACTCACTAAACCTTTTCTCACGGGCGTTGAAGGGTTTCAGCTCGTGGAAGGTACCGGAGGAGGAGTTGGCTCAGGAACGAGAAAGGCAGATAATCTGCAGATAAACGGATCCAATAAAGATTCAAATGAATCCATCAAATCCATCCAACTGCCCATAAACTGTTGTGTGTCGGTGGAAGGGAGGGGAGGGGAGGGGGGGAGAGGAGGGGAGGTGTTGTTGCTTTGCAAACTAGCATCAAACCAGTTGTTTAAAATGTCTGAAGTGAAGGAGATTGTTAGTGAGAGAGAGGAGGGGAGGTGAGGTGAGGGGAGGGGGGGAGAGGAGGGGAGGGGAGGTAAAACTGACAAGAGAAGGAAATACTGTTTTGCATTATTTCTGCTTCGAGAACTAGAAGAACTAGATTGGCATTAAAAAAATCTCAAAGGAAAAGAACAAGGTTTACTGTTCCCATGGTTCAAGGCTAGCTAGTCTCCCACAAGCCAAGAAGACTAAACTACATTAAGCCATGAAAAAGAAAAACAGGCATTAAATCTCTATGTAATATATATTTACGTTAGGAGGTGACCTCTGACCCAAGATAAAGACCTGCTTGTTTCTTCAGCAAGCATTGTAGTAGAAAGGCTTTCAGAGGGTAGTCATCTGGACACCGTTTTAAAACTCAAGATGTTTCCCACATCCATCCAGGCGTCGTGTTCAATCAGCGGAAAAATGGAGACTGGAGCAGTTTGGAAGGAAGATCTGGAGACTCAGGAGCCAAAATAACAAAATGGTGTGTAAAATGCACAGTCTCCCTTAGGGCTTTGGTTCAAATACTTGAGGGTTTTTAAAGAACATCTCACAGTGTCACAGTCGACTGTATGAGCACAGCATGCATTCTCCAGGGATGTAGGGACATGCAACTTGCAACACTAAAACTCATCAGTTAGAATATTCATAACCACTCGCTTTGAGGAAAAAAAGAAGTAAAAAAATAACGGTTTCTTTTTGTAGCGTTTAGTAAAAGCTATTTTTGAAACAGGGAAGAGTGGATTTGCTCAAAACATTGTAAAATGTTAAAAAGTCTTAAACTTGTTTTCAAATGAAGAATTGGCTGGATAGAACCTCTTACAACTATAGATGGATGGTAATATATCTGTCTGTCTGTCTGTCTGTCTCTCTGTGTCTGTCTCTCTGTCTGTCTCTCTCTCTGTCTCTCTGTCTGTCTCTCTCTGTCTCTCTGTCTGTCTCTCTGTCTGTCTGTCTCTCTCTCTGTCTGTCTGTCTCTCTCTCTGTCTGTCTGTCTCTCTCTCTGTCTGTCTGTCTGTCTCTCTCTCACGGTTTTATTTTGTAACAATCATCACTTGACAAAAAAACGAGTGTGTGTGTGTGTGTGTGTGAAAACCAATCCCCCATCCAGCTGCTTCTGACGACCTCTGACCCTGAGTCAAAGCGCTGTATTTCCTCTGAGCCCAGAGGGTGAACTGGAACCATGACTGTGCCGTCGTAGAACACACACCCTCCCCAACACACACACACACACAACAACCGCACACAACCTCCATCACCTCCTACCACACAACACACAACAAGAAACTGTGTTGGTGTCCAATCCTCAGTGAGAATAGTTGTGTTACCAATCGATGATTCTATTCTACTATTGGTAGATCTATTTCTATTCAACTATTAGTAGTTCTATTTCTATTCTACTATCGGTGGTTGTATTTCTATTCTACTATTGGTGGTTGTATTTCTCTCAGACTAAAGCAACAGTCTTTCCTAACAGACTTGCTCCTGCTGAAGCAGCGCCCTCCACCTGAAGGTCATTTCAACACCTCAATCATGAACAAATCAACACATAAATAAGTAGGTCAACATGCGTATTTCTTTAAATATTTGTAAACATATTTTAACAGTTGGGAACTTGATTTTCATTTTTCATCACTTTGAGAAGTCAAACTCTAGTTAATGACAAGCACTTCTGCTAATCTTCTCCCAGACCAAAAGACAGTAAACTCTGATGACTCACACTTTCATTAAAAGGAAGCGGGGGGGGGGGGGGACTGAGACTGCTGTGATTCATATTCATGTTCCTGCTGGTGATTTATCTTCTCACTCTGGGACAGAGAGAGAAAACCGCCCGATTAATCTGGGAGGAATTTGGCATTTCCACTCTGTGACCTTGACACCGTTTGGTGTTAACCTTGGTGCTGTTTCCTACGGGGGACAGAAGGTGGGGTCGTGTGTGTGTGTGGCTGGTGAGGGGGGTGTGTATGTGTGTGTTCGTGTGTGTGTGTGTGAGGAGGAGGAGGAGGGGGACTGAGGCAGGATTAGTCCTTACTAAGGTAGGGTTTCCCTATGGGGCCTGCCAGAAACACCTCATATTAGCAGGCCTTTGTCTGGCTTGGCTGGTGAGGTGTGTGTGTGTGGCTGGTGAGGTGTGTGTGTGGCTGGTGAGGTGTGTGTGTGTGTGTGTGTGTGGCTGGTGAGGTGTGTGTGTGGCTGGTGAGGTATGTGTCTGTGTGTGTGTAGTGTTTAGATGCTGTCTTGGTTCATCTTAACGAGGGCAACACTCGGCAGGTAGCAGTGAAACCTGCCAGGTATGATTAAAAAAAAATCATCCCCACCATTAAAACAAAACATCCAACATGGCCGCCATCGAAAGGGATTTCAAATATACCCACTGTAGTACACCAGTCAGCACTAACAATCACAATGGCTTCCAGCTTGTAACTATTGTGAGCTTTGGGCAACCGTCACATCTCTTTGAAGTCATTGAAGTGGAGGATTCTAGCAGGGAATGATCTTGACGAGCTAGATTGCCGGTATAATCCTCAACATGTTGGACTGTCTGATGCTGAAGAAGCAGGTTCAGCTCCAACCGCAGCTACCACCACCCTCCATGGGATTTACTGTGTGTGTGTGTGTGTGTAGATATAGAAGAACAGAGTAAATTTAGAGAAACACGAAACAGAAGGATATTCAGACCTCCGGTAAGACGGAAGGTTTTCCAGTGTGAGTCACTGCTAACACAGAAGGCCAAGGAGATAATGGATATATTTCATTTTTTCGATTTCAGGAGCTGCTCATAACCCTGTAATGAATAAATGAGGCATGGGAAATCATGACAGACAGGGAGTGTGTGTGTGTGTGTGTGTGTCTACGTGTGTGTGTGTGTACTTGTGTGTGTGACTGAACTAGGCAGGCAGAAGGAATGAGATGATCGGTTGTTGATGAGAACTCGATAAGGAATATTAGCATGCTTGAAAGAACATGTCTGTGTGTGTGTCACCTCCACCTCCTTCATCACCTCCACCTCTTCATCACCTCCACCCCCTCATCACCTCCACCCCTTCATCACCTCCACCACCTCATCACCTCCACCCCTTCATCACCTCCACCCCCTCATCACCTCCACCCCTCATCACCTCCACCCCCTTCATCACCTCCACCCCCTTCATCACCCCCACCACCTCATCACCTCCACTCCCTCATCACCTCCACCCCCTCATCACCTCCACCCCTCATCACCTCCACCCCCTTCATCACCTCCACCCCCTTCATCACCTCCACCCCCTCATCACCTCCACCCCCTTCATCACCTCCACTCCCTCATCGCCTCCACCCCCTTCATCACCTCCACCTCTTCATCACCTCCACCCCCTCATCACCTCCACCCCTTCATCACATCCACCACCTCATCACCTCCACCCCTTCATCACCTCCACCCCCTTCATCACCTCCACTCCCTCATCACCTCCACCCCCTTCATCACCTCCACCCCCTCATCGCCTCCACTCCTTCATCACCTCCACCCCCTCATCACCTCCACCCTCTCATCGCCTCCACTCCTTCATCACCTCCACTCCTTCATCACCTCCACCCCCTCATCACCTCCACCCCCTCATCACCTCCACCCCCTCATCACCTCCACCCGCTCATCACCCCCACCCCCCTCAGCCTCCGTCAGACAGCCAGGCTGGGTGTCTCAGGTGGGGCCAAGCAGAAGAGCCACCACCCTGGGACCCCCTCTGTCTAGTCCAGGCTTGTCTTGTCTAATCCGCCCCGCCCCTCCACTTAAGCCCAGCAGGGGGTGGAGGCATGGACCCAGGAGAAGGGAGAGCGCGCCAGCCTGCCTCCCCACCATCTGTAAGCCTCTCCTGGAGGGGCGACGAGCCTCACACCCCCGGGGGGCCAACCACGCCCAGGTTCCAAGCAGGGGGCCACTCTGGCGGCGCCAGCCTCTCCCACGAGGTCTGAAGACACCCTCCCCTGTCTCCCACCTGTCTCCCCCCTGTCTCCTCTCTCCCCCTGTCCCCCCCCCACCCCCATACAGAATGGCTGGTTTCAGCTTCATTATTTATGGTTTATGACTTCATTATTCATAGTGGGAGATGTTTTCTAGACTACGATGTTGGCTGAGGTGGTGCAGAAGGGGATTCTGGGAAGGAAGTAACTGGCAGAGAGGAGGCGTATCTCCCTGGTGACACGGTGCCCCCCAGCCACCCTGTCCAATTAGGGTTGGACTCATGAGCTCGTATAGGATTCAGGAGTTGTTTGTGGATTCGGGAGTCGTTGGAGGATTTAGGAGTCGTTTGCGGATTCGGGAGTCGTTTGTGGAGGTGTTTTCTGAACATGTCTTGCTTTTCTCAACCATTATTTCTTCCTCTTAGGCTATATGTTGTTATTGTGGCTTAAAATCATTTTTTTTTTTCATAGGTTGAAAGGATTTGTAAGTCTGTCTATAGCATTTCGATTTATTGACACTTCTACAGTGAGACCCCGATATCTCCGCCCCCCCACGACTTTCTTCAGCGAGCAAACATAATGAATATTTTAAAGGCTGAGGATAGAATAAACTAAACAACAGAGAACATTTGAACATGCATGGGAATCGATGAGTTTAGACTCCTGACCGTGTTCTACCCTGAAGGGCTGTTCACACTGTTTGAGGGGGGGGGCTGAGGCTGTGAGGGGAGGCCAGGGGGGAGGCTGGGGGGGATGGAAGGGAGGCTGGGAGGTGAGGCCAGGGGGGAGGCCAGGGGGGAGGCTGGGGGGGATTAAAGGGAGGCTGTGAGGGGAGGCCAGGGGGGAGGCTGGGGGGGATGGAAGGGAGGCTGGGAGGTGAGGCCAGGGGGGAGGCCAGGGGGGAGGCTGGGGGTGGATGGAAGGGAGGCTGGGAGGTGAGGCCAGGGGGGAGGCTGGGGGTGGATGGAAGGGAGGCTGGGAGGTGAGGCCAGGGGGGGAGGCCAGATTAATGATATCTCTGGTGTCTTTAATGTGGAGCCTCTATATGACTGAGCTCCGTGTTACATGAAGGACATATAAGGTCATGTCTGTAAACAGCTTCCTGCTGTCACCCTTCTGAACAGTATGAAGAGTCACTCATTACTACGGCAGGAGACACACACACACACACACACAAACACACAGCCCACCTGCCTCCCTACACTCAAATACACTTGGGTAAAACAAAGGTCAGTGATTAATGAGGTTTCTCTGGTAATGCGCTCCCCCCCCTCTGCTTGCTTCCTTGCATGTCGATCTCTGAGGATACTGACAGACAGGAGCCACAGTCTTTCCTCTGGATGTGGCTCCTTGGTCTACATGGCTGAATAATACCTCCAAAGGTCAAACCTCCAAAGCAAAGTGTGAATCTTATTAGGACGGAAGGTTATCAAACATCGTGTCTCCAACTGTCATCCATCCAGTCGCCCCTGATCAAGTTTGGGCAATTTCCTCCTCCTGTTAAAACGCTTTAAAAAAAGAAAAAGACGAAGAAAAGAAGCGTATTCCCTTCATTCATCCTTCGAATGTGGAGAATTCGACAGTGTCTCTCTCCTCAGACCGCGAGATCGACACTTCATTCTGCTGTTCAAATACAGCTGCAATACTCTGGACACACTGGCTTCCATCGACACAGGCTTTCATCCACACACACACACACACACACAAAAGCCCCGCACAGCTGCCTCTCCCTCAGTTGCCCAGAAACAGAATACCATAACTGAAATACCTTGAATCTACAAAGAATGATCAAGTTGCAGGAAGCATCCTAGAAAGTGAGGCTCTTTCAACTAAACGTCCAATTCAATTACAGAGACAATCATTATTATATACCTTCCACAAATCCCATTTCCTGAAGCCTGTAGCCAATAGAAGGCCAGCTTGGATTTCAGCTTCACTGCTAAGAAAACGCCACTAAGATGAAAGGCGGGCAGGAAGAGAGGTGTCCCAAGGGATTGTGGGTAAGGGGCTAAAGGGAGAGACCCTCCAATCATGAGGCAGGTCTGCCTCCTCACCCAGACCTCTGAATCAACCTCCGACAAAACCACCTCCGACCTTCTCCTCCACCCCTCCTCTCTCCTCCTCCACCCTCCTCTCTCCTCCCCCACCCTCCTCTCTCCTCCTCTCTCCTCCTCCACCCTCCTCTAATGATGGTACAATGTCCTCCTTAAGTCAGAGGAGCATGTGACTCAGAAGAGAACAGGAGTGGTGGGTGTAAATCCCCCCCCCCCCCCCCCCCCCCCCCCGCCCCCCCTCACAGCAGGACACACACTAATTGCTGCATTTTTCTTTTTTCTGTGTACAAATCCATCTTTAGGAGCACAAATCTGGTTTGTGGTGGATTGAACTGAGTCTGTCGCATGAAAAGGCCATCGCTGTTATAATACATGCAGGGAAAATACTGGCTGGCTGCTCTCTACCAGACTCCTCCTCTACCAGCCTCCTCCTCTACCAGCCTCCTCCTCCTCTACCAGCCTCCTCCTCTACCAGCCTCCTCCTCCTCTACCCAGCCTCCTCCTCCTCTACCAGCCTCCTCCTCTCCCCAGCCTCCTCCTCCTCTACCAGCCTCCCCCTCTACCAGCCTCCTCCTCTACCAGCCTCCTCCTCCTCTACCAGCCTCCTCCTCCTCTACCAGCCTCCTCCTCTCCCCAGCCTCCTCCTCCTCTACCAGCCTCCTCCTCTACCAGCCTCCTCCTCCTCTACCAGCCTCCCCCTCTACCAGCCTCCTCCTCCTCTACCAGCCTCCCCCTCTACCAGCCTCCTCCTCTACCAGCCTCCTCCTCCTCTACCAGCCTCCCCCTCTACCAGCCTCCTCCTCTCCCCCAGCCTCCTCCTCTCCCCAGCCTCCTCCTCTACCAGCCTCCCCCTCTACCAGCCTCCTCCTCTCCCAGCCTCCTCCTCTCCCCAGCCTCCTCCTCTCCCCAGCCTCCTCCTCTCCCCCAGCCTCCTCCTCTCCCCAGCCTCCTCCTCTACCAGCCTCCTCCTCTCCCCAGCCTCCTCCTCTCCCCAGCCCTCCTCCTCTCCCCAGCCTCCTCCTCTACCAGCCTCCTCCTCTACCAGCCTCCTCCTCTACCAGCCTCCTCCTCTCCCCAGCCTCCTCCTCTCCCCAGCCTCCTCCTCTACCAGCCTCCTCCTCTCCCCAGCCTCCTCCTCTAGCAGCCTCCTCCTCTCCCCAGCCTCCTCCTCCTCTCCCCAGCCTCCTCCTCCTCTCCCCAGCCTCCTCCTCTGCTCTCTCCCCAGCCTCCTCCTCCTCTCCCAGCCTCCTCCTCTGCTCTCTCCCCAGCCTCCTCCTCCTCTCCCTAGCCTCCTCCTCTGCTCTCTCCCCAGCCTCCTCCTCCTCTCCCCCAGCCTCCTCCTCTCCCCAGCCTCCTCCTCTGCTTTCCCCCCAGCCTCCTCCTCTCCCCAGCCTCCTCCTCTACTCTCTCCCCAGCCTCCTCCTCTCTCCGTTTCAAGCCTCTGTTGGAAAATGTCTGACATTTAGGCTCTCAGGAGGCACTGAAAACCATTCAACTAGTAAGAAGCACCATATTGGGGATGAACTAATTAAGGCTCTTCAATGTCCCAGGCAAAATGGTTCCCTGAGAAAGTCTTCTCCAATAACGCTAATGAGAATGAGAGAGGCTGAGAGATTGTGCGTGTGCGTGTGTTTGTGTGTGTGTGTGTGTGTATCTCAGGGAGCGAGAGGAGCAGACAGAAAAGAGAGGAGAAACAAGAGAGAGAGAGAGATAAAGAGTGATAAAAACAGATTGATGAAAACAGAGACAGATGCAGAGATGATGATGAGGCTGTGTGTGAGTGTCTCTCTCTCTGTCTGTCTCTCTCTCTCTGTCTCTCTGTCTCTCTCACTGTCTTCTGTCTCTCTCTCTGTCTGTCTGTCTCTCTGTCTTCTGTCTCTCTCTCTGTCTGTCTTCTCTCTCTGTCGCTCTCTCTATCTGTGTCTCTCTCTGTCTGTCTCTCTCTCTCTGTTTCTCTCTGTCTGTCTCTCTCTCTCTCTCTCTCTCTGTCTCTCTCTCTCTCTCTCTCTCTCTGTCTCTCTCTCTCTCTCTCTCTGTCTCTCTCTCTCTCTGTCTCTCTCTCTCTCTCTCTCTCTCTCTCTCTCTCTCTCTCTGTCTGTGTCTCTCTCTCTCTCTCTGTCTCTCTCTCTGTCTGTGTCTCTCTCTCTCTGTCTCTCTCTCTCTCTCTGTCTGTGTCTCTCTCTCTCTCTCTCTCTCTCTCTCTCTCTGTCTGTGTCTCTCTCTCTCTGTCTCTCTCTCTCTCTCTGTCTCTCTCTCTCTCTCTCTCTCTCTCTCTGTCTGTGTCTCTCTCTCTCTCTCTCTCTCTCTCTGTCTCTCTCTCTGTCTCTCTCTCTGTCCTCCTCGTCGAGATGCAGTACAGTTCACAACATGTCTGTACTTTCTGCTTCCCTCTTTGTGTTGCTCTTCCACAGTGTGGCTGTGAAGCTCATTAGTGGGCCTAACAATAGGAGCCAGGCTCTTTAATGAGGAGGGGCGTCAGGGGAAATGGCCCCCTGTCCTTGGGAAGTTCACCAGTCCTCTGCTACCCTGACCAGGGCCGTCTGCAAAGAGCTCACCCAGCTAACAACCAGGCCATTCTCACCAGAGACACAGAACAGAGAGGAAGAGACACAGAGAGAGAGAGAGGGAGAGAGGGGAGAGAGAGAGAGACAGAGAGAGAGATAGAGAGGAAGAGAGAGAGAGAGGAAGAGAGGGAGAGAGAGAGATAGAGAGGAAGAGAGAGAGAGAGGAAGAGAGGAGAGAGAGAGGAAGAGAGAGATAGAGAGGAAGAGAGACAGAGAGAGAGGAAGGAGAGAGAGGAGGAAGAGAGAGAGAGAGCGAGACACCAGAGAGAGAGACAGAGAGAGAGGGGAAGAGAGAGGTAGAGATAGACAGAAACAGAGAGGCAGAAAAGGAACAGAGACAAATGTAGAGAAATAAAGAGGTTGTTTGGCAGCTCTGGTCTCTCTCTCTCTCTCTCTCTCTGTCTCTCTGTTTCTCTGTCTCTCTCTCTCTCTCTCTCTGTCTCTCTCTCTCTCTCTCTCTCTCTTCTCTCTGTCTCTCTCTCTCTCTCTTTCTCTCTCTCTCTCTCTCTCTCCCCTCTCTCTCTCTCTCTCTCTCTCTCTCTCTCTCTCCTTCATACTCATTTTCTCCATTTCCCATGATGGCTCATAACCCTCTGGTTCTCCCTTCCTGACAATCAGAAATATTGGGGTTATAATTTACCCTGGGTAAATCTGACAATGATTAATGAGGACACCCTCGCCCTTGCCCCCCCTCCCCTCCCTCCCCCCTAAAGATGTGTGCCCAGGGACACACAGAGACACAGTCCACTGCAGTCTCTAAGGGACGAGGCACAGAGGTATGTGCCTGGAACCCTGGCACCAAGCGAAGCTTCTGAGTCAACACTGCGAGAACGATTCAAACAGCGTTTCCTCACAAACACACAGGCAAGGATTTCAGAGGGAAACTGTGATAACTACGCTGTTTTCATGTGGTCGTAATCATCAAGGGATACGAGTAAACGTATTCTGTGGAAGTAAAAAAAGGTATGAAATGTTGCAACAAACAAAAAAATGCTGCTTTCTGGAAAGTCAGGAGAAATGACTTCAGGACTTCTGAAGGTTGTCTGGACCTTCCTGCTTCTGAAGAGAAGCACAGGGTGACTAACTCTCCAAAGTCCCAGGGGGTTCATCTACTGACACCCCCCCCCCCCTTCTCCCGCCCCCCCGCCTCCCTCTCAGCTCGCCCACAAACCGCCATCTGTCCTCTGGCCTGATGGATCTCTTCTCTCTTCTTTCCCCGCCATAAAGAGCAACAATGTATCTTGGAGGCTTTTTAAGAGGCCTGAGCACTCTGCGTTCATCGTCACTGGACTCTGCCTTAAAAGGCTGTCAATCCTGATTGATTTCCACCAACTGGGCCGAGTCAAACACACTCCACAGTCATTAAACCTTCAAATGAGGCTGGACTCCACCTCCCAGAAGCCACTTCCAACCGACGTGATATATGTGTTGGTCAGGGAGATCTGCTGATTCGTTTACTGCCTTTGAAAGACTGAGAATATGACTTGAAATATATAGGGAGGGAATACAAATGAAACAGGCTTTTGGCTAATTGGCTCCTCTCTGAAATGTTTAAGCAACAGGGACATTTATACCTTTTCTGCTTTCCCCTTCCTCCCACCATCTCCCCCCTCTCCTCCCTTCTCCTCCCTACCTCCCCCCCCTCATCTTCCTGCCCGCCCTCCCTCCTCCAACCCCCCCTCCCTCCCTCCTCCATTCCCTCCTACTCCCTCCATCCTTGTCCTCCCCCCCTCTCCTCCCTCCTCCATCCCTAACTCCCTCCTCCATCCCCCCCCTCCCTCCCTCCTCTTCCTTCTCCCTCTCCTCCCCTCATGTTTACACTGTCTACCAGGAGGGGTAAACACCCTCAAGTCTAATTACGGTTCAGCTTCCACACCAATCAACAAACACACGTCTACATGACAAATTCAGGGCCCAACTCCTGAGCACATGAAATTTATTAAAACCGTGCTTTATTGAAACCGTTGCTTTATTGAAACCGTGCTTTATTGAAACCATGCTTTATTGACACCGTGCTTTATCGAGACAGCTCCCCCAAGATAACACGTGTCAATATCTGAATCCACCATTATTATACCTGCCTGACCACTGTGTTATACTGTATGTTATATGGATCCTGTTATTGAGCTCATCTCTTTAGAAGTGCATTCACGCTCCCTCCCTCCCCCCCTCCAGGCCTCCCTGCCTCCCTCTCCCTCCCTGTCTCCCTCCTTCTCTCCATTCCTGATCTTTTCCTCCCGGCCTCCTTCTCTCCCTCCCTTCTTGGGCAGTCTGCTAACAGATGTCTTTCCTCTGGATGAAGGACGAGTCAGAGAGCTCCAAACTCTCTCCCTCCTCACACCGTGAGAAACCCTACGAGGAAGAGGAGAGACGTCTTCCAGATTCAACAAACCCAAAACAGCAGAGTGAAACAGCAAGGCGGGGGTAATTCAGGTTTGGACTGCTGGATGGGGAAGTGTCTCTCCTCTGTAGGTGTGTGTGACTCCATAAGCACAGCCTCCTCTTCAAACACACAGCGTCTGCCTCTTTTCAGGTCAGAGCAAAGGAGCAGCAAGGCAGCGTGGGCTATTTCTGCTTCTAATCAGGATAATCTGTTAAGGTCCTTCGAAGCAAAACCGCTCCTGGAGGTATTAGCTCCTGTCTCATCAACATCTGCTGCTGTCCCTTCTCTCCTCCTCTGCCCAACAGCCCAGGGATATGAGGCGAAACAGAGATAAGAGAGAGATGAGCCGAGATGAAAACAAGCTGCTTGTTGGCAGCAGCCTGTAGAGAGATTAAACGCCCCCCCAAAAAAATGATTGACTTGGCAACGTCCAGAGACGGGTCAGACCCCTTTTTAATCTGCCGCATCGCACTTCTCCTCCTCGGCCTTTCATCTGCCGCTAATGAGAATGATCCGTCTGACATTGACCCTGAACCGACAACCTTCCAGAACATACTGTTATTGGTTCTGATTGGTTGGTCCTTGACACAGCAGGTTTAGAACACAGCGTTCTTTAGTGACACAGATAAATAGCTGCCAAATTCAAGAGACTCGGGAGAAATATTCCAGAGAGGCAGAAATAGGAAATGTGACAAATCTGGGAGAATCCTAGACAGGTGAAAACCAACATTCCTGCTACTTAACAGAAGATTTACTGGAGAAAGACATCGATTAGATACAAGCCACAAGATGAAAGCCCCAGAGTGAGAATTAAACAGACGTTTAGACGACCTTGCTCTCTGTGATTGGGTCTTCAATCACGCTTCACCTAAGGGGCAGATGTAAGGTGTGCGTCTGTCCAAACAGTGAAACCGGATACTGACGTTAGATTAAAAGATAATCTGGTGTTTCCGGAAGCTTCTGTTGACCGTAGGTCAGGGTTTCCGACAGCGGAGAGTGTTGAGAGGGGGAACATATTGTAGTAATTCGAGATGTCAGCTTGTCACTTAAGCACAACGATTAGTGATTCTGTTTAGGCTGAGAATGGAGATTCAACAGGTCAAACCAAAATCGTTTCCCTGGATCTGAAGCCTTGAAAGGAGAGTGATGCGAGTGTTTCACTGATGCTACACTTTCAGACTTCAACGTTAACGACTCACAGGTCGATGAACGAGATGTAACAAATGCTGTATATTGTCGAGCAGCACTGGATGATGGTTGAATCGAGAATAAAATAGCAAAAAAAACATCTTAAAAGGGCCTGAGACTGGTCACCCTTCAAGATTATATAACAGGATTTGCGGTCAGAGAGACAGAGAAGAGGGAGAAGAAGAGAGTGAGAGAGAGAGAGAGAGAGAAGAGAGGGAGAGAGAGAGAGAGAGAAGAGAGTGAGAAGAGAGTGAGAGAGAGAGAGAGAGAGAGAGAGAAGAGAGAAGAGAGTGAGTCTTATTACTGATGATAGGCCTCAACACAACAACGGAAAACAATCAATTCAGCCGTGCTCTCACTCTCTCTCCCTCCCTCCCCTCCCCTCACTCTCTCCCTCCCTCCCCTCACTCTCTCCCCTCCCTCCCTCCACCCCCTCTCTCTACACTCTCTCCTCCCTCCCCTCCCCTCCCTCTCTCCCTCCCTCCTCTACCCGACCCTTGCACGGCTCCCTGATGACACTTTCTTTTGTGCCCTCGTTCTTTCTCTCCTCCTCCCCCTCCTCCCCCTCCTCCCCCTCCTCCTTTGTCTCTCTCTCTCCCTTCACCGTCGGGGTGAATAGAGTGAT